>LD347519.1:19613-30153 GCA_001465055.1 Ptychodera flava
CTGATTCCATGCATCATGGAATAGTATGCTGATTCCATGTATCATGGAATAGTATGCTGATTCCATGCATCATGGAATAGTATGCTGATTCGATGCATCGCTGAATAGTATACTGGTTCAAGGAATCATGGAATAGTATGCTAATTCCATACTTTGTGGAATAGTATGCTGATTGAATGCATCAGCGAATAGTATGCTGATTCCATGGATCATGGGGATAGTATGCTGATTCCATGCATCATGGAAGAGAATGCTGATTCCATGCATCATGGAATAGTATGCTGATTCGATGCATCGCTGAATAGTATGCTGGTTCAAGGAATCATGGAATAGTATGCTAATTCCATACTTCGTGGAATAGTATGCTGATTGAATGCATCAGTAAATAGTATGCTGATTCCATGGATCATGGGGATAGTATGCTGATTCCATGCATCATGGAAGAGAATGCTGATTCCATGCATCATGGAATAGTATTCTCATTTTGTGCATCATGGAATAGTATGCTGGTTCCATGCATCATGATATAATATGCTAATTCCATGCTTCACGTATAGTGTGCTGATTGAATGCATAATGGAATAGTATTCTGATTCCATACATCATGGAATAGTATGTTGATTCCTTACATCATGGAATATTATGTATACTGATTTCATGGATCATGGGATAGTATGCTGATTCCATGCATCATGGAATAATATGCTCATGCCTTGATCATGTAATAGTATACTGATTCCATGCATCATGGACAAGTACGCTGATTCCATGATGCATGGAGCAGTATCATGGTGATTCCATGATGCATGGAATAGTATGCTGATTCCATGCATCATGGAAGAGTATGCTGATTCCATAGATCATGGAATAGTACACTTATTCCATGAATCATGGAATAGTATGCTGATTCCATCCATCATGGAGCAGGATGCTGATTCCACAGATCATGGAATAGTAACTGATTCCATAAATCATGGAATAGTATGCTGATTCCATGCATCATGGAGCAGTATGCTGATTCCATGTGTGACCGGGTCAAAAAATAACAGGGAGTATGTTAGGACATCAGTTGGAACATAGATACACAAAAAAAAACCCCAACTCAATGAATAATGCTGTACACCATGATAGTGTCGGTCAACAGTATTCTCTTGGAGACCCTTTTTCTCACTCAGTAACTATACACCAACTAGAAGAACTCGCAGTCTTCAAAGACCAGAGACAGGGTGACCAAACGTCAACGACGACTGTAAGGGAGTGCTACCATGTTGTTGACGTGGCACAAACAAGTCATTCTGATAAAGCTGTATAAAATAAAATTACAAAAAAACTACTATATCATTTCTGAGTTCTTTCAACCCTTTGAGTGCTGCATTTTTTCAACCAAAATTTTTGTGCCACATTTTACCAATTTTTATGAATATTCTGTAATTTTTTTATAATTTTGGACCAAATGAATACAACATTTCATTGGCCATAGTTTTTTATCAAAATTTTGGCAAAAATCTGACAAAAATTGACTGAGGTATATTTTATAAGGGTGACAGAAACAGACTTTGGCGCTTAAAGGGTTAAAAGTGTTGTATCAAAGTCAGCAATAAAGCCACGTTGCAAAATGCCCTCCTGAGTAAGTATAAGGTATGGCACAGCGCCCTCCAGAGTAAGTATAAAGTATGAAAGTTTTTTAGCTCACACATGCAACAGTAAATAGTATGCTGATTCATTGCATCATGGAATTCTATGCTGATTTGATTCATAATTTGATGTAATGTTATTGATTAGGGTGTAATTACTATGGAAGAACATGGTAACCAAGCAACAACGCCAGTAGTTGAAGCAGAGACTGAGGGTAATCTTGAACAGCAAGCAACAGAAAATCAAGACTCAGGAGATCTCAAAGAAATAACAGAAGATGTGAAAGAGCTGACAATATCAGACAGTGAACAATCTCCACCCCAGGTCATTCGCAGGTCAAGGTCAGCCTCGCCGAATAGTCAGATAGGAGGCAGTCGTCCAAACAGTTTCATTTCAGTTGGATCATCTTCAGCAGCTGAGGGACAAGATCCAGAAGAAATCGAGGAAGAACTTTATCAACATGAATCATCATCAGAAATGTCAGGTAACCATGACAATCATTCATTACAGATAAAGTAAAGATCATTGGGATGATACTCTTAGTCAGAATTGTAAAATTCAAATATGGTGAAAAAACATAAATTTTTATTTTCAACAAACAGGTTTTGGAACAAACTGTCTATAAATGTAATGAAAACATAGATAAATACTGAATGCTAAACATTTGTGACTCAAAGTTTTCAAATTTACAACTGAGTTACGAATATTTATTAGATATATATTTGGTTTCAAGTTTCCTTTGCTGCTGAAAAAGTGAATTTTATTTTTATCACTAGTCCCCAAAGTGAAATTTTTAGATCTGAGAATAAATGAAATTATCGTGTCACATGTAATTAATTGCAATTATGAATGGTGAAATATCTTAAGTAGGGATGACAGCTAACATGAAGGAACGTGTCATGACGGGATATCTAATGTGACGGAATATCTGAAATGAAGGGATGTCTGACATGAAGGGACATTTCTTACAGTAGGGGACATGTGACATGAAGGGATATCTGACATGAAGGGATATCTGATATAAAGGACATGTGACATGAAGAGATATCTGATATAAAGGACATGTGACATTTATATATAATCCCATGGTATTTTTCTCTGTTTGACGTCATCGTATACGAGTGTTTTTTGCGGAGCCGTACAACTTCGAGCCGAAGGCGAGAAGTTGTGCGGCTCCGCGAAAAACACGAGTGTACGATGACGTCAAACAGAGAAAAATACCACGGGATTATATATTTATCACATGAACAGTCTTCCTATTTTTCTTTTGACGTAGAGGAATCAAAATTATTGTAACAAACTGCATGAATTTCGTCGCGATTTGTCTTTTATTTACGCGGATCACTTTCATTTCACGGGTAAAGCGGTCCGTTACCCAGCAGATACTTTCATTCATAAATCCCATTAAGTTCAAATTTTGATACATGAAACGGTTTTTCTACCAATGAGACATACGGATTCGGTCACGTGAACGTGTCAATCATTGTCTCGCGCTGTCGATACCAGGCAAGAAGTCTATCGGCGGACATGGCTTTCACCGCGCTAGCGACGGATAGCCATAGATTTAGAATATTTACGAATAGATTTATGAAGTAAAATGCAACGACACGATCGAAACAGTATTTCTCATTCTTAGAGATGCTGTGGCTTTTGAAAAAATCACACAAGTTTTCGACTTTGGTGAGCGCGAAAGATTCAATTCGATGACACAAATAGTATGCCACATCGCATGTTTGTTTGTGTGTGGCCACAACGCTGCCGTCACCGGTCTCCGCCGGTGTCAAATCGGATCCCGATCTCGGTCGTCAATGTTTTCGTCTGACGGACTTTGATGTTTGCAGTGACACATATCTCGCCCGTAGATACATCCTAATTTTATTACTTGACGGAAACTCCGTTCTGATGTGTGTGTTGTCTGAGTCAACTCTCGAAATACATCGGATTCCACGGCGCTGCACTGAAGAGTTATAATACAGCTGGACAGCTTATGTCTTCGCTACAGCCTTACGCTATGGGTTTGATTCCGAGCTACATTACGGAATTTTTTGTGTGATGAAGGACATTTATCGTTGTTAGTCGAATGACTTTATGCTTTTGCCTCCTATGTCGCTTTCCCGAAGATTATACTGCACTCATTTATTCAGTTGAACTTAGGTTGCAGTGTAGATTTCAGGTTTATCGCCAACTGGGATCGCCAGGTACTATACAGGTACGACTTCCACATTGAGCCTTGCCTTTACGACTCGACTGGAGCCTAGCCGCGACGCGACGTTACTGAGCCATTAAAAACGATCAACGGTATCCCCATTCGATTCTCGGTAATACTAGCTATAGTTCGAAAGTTCGTTGGACATGCTGTCTATGTTTCCATGTGCGTATTTGTCGGGTCACCTTTTTTGTAAAATTGTCATGAGGGCACGGCATCGATCATGACAAATCGGTCTGTGTTCGTCGCGTCTAGACGTGCAGATATGAAAGGTACCATGCGGGAAAAAAGTTCCGGTTGATGACGTACAACAGGGGTAATATGGATTTCTTATCTGTGCTGGTGTACGTCACACAGGTGGAGATACGGGCCAGTTCATGTGATAAGAAGGGATATCTGATATAAGGGACGTGTGACATGGAGGGATATCTGATATAAAGGACATGTGACATGGAGGGATATCTGATATAAAGGACATGTGACATGGAGGGATATCTGATATAAAGGACATGGCATGAAGAGATATCTGATATAAAGGACATGTGACATGAAGGGATGTCTGATATAAAGGACATGTGACATGAAGGGATATCTGATATAAGGGACGTGTGACATGGAGGGATATCTGATATAAAGGACATGTGACATAAAGAGATATTTGATATAAAGGACGTGACATGAAGAGATATCTGATATAAAGGACATGTGACATGAAGGGACATCTGATATAAAGGACATGTGACATGAAGGGACATCTGATATAAAGGACATGTGACATGAAGGGATATCTGATATAAAGGACATGTGACACGAAGGGACATCTGATATAAAGGACATGTGACACGAAGGGATATCTGATATAAAGGACATGTGACATGAAGGGATATCTGATATAAAGGACATGTGACATGAAGGGATAAAGGGGATAAAGGGACATGTCATGACAGCTTATCTGACATTGAAGAGACATCTAAAATGAAGGGTCATTTAACATGAATGGACATTTGTGAGATGAAGGGATATTTGAGATGAAGGGACATTTATGACATGTAGGGACATTTATGACATGACGGGACATTTATGACATGTAGGGACATTTATGACATGAAGGGACAATTGACACGGTGGGACATTTGTGAGATGAAGGGACATTTTAATGAACGGACATTGACATGGACATTTTTTACATGAAGGGACATCTGACGACATGAAGCAAAGCTTTCAAGTTAAGAATATATTAATGGCATTTGGTGAGCTTTGACATTACAGTGGTATGCATCAACATATCAGAATTTTAGTACATTTGTTTGTCTTTTTTACAGATGTTTTGATATAATCCCTCCACAAGATGAGCAAGACACAACTGCCATTCACCATAGTGGAGTGATTTGAAGATTGTTCTTACCATTATTTATCCATGGAGACCCAAGATGTGATAAAACACTCCAAACATTTGTGCCATTATTTTTAGAAATCATTTCTGTACTTAGTGTATTGGTTGTATAGTCATTCTGCAGGAGAAGTAAAAAAGACAGATCTTTACATAATCATGTACAATTTCAAAACAATTTTTTTGAATGGACATTCATAGCTGTTGATTCTTGAATTTTATGTCAAGTGTGAGAAAGACAAAAAGATAGATATAGTGAAATATTTCATTGTAATTTGTTTTAGATATTCATAGATGTAGGGTACACTTTCTGAGAAAATTTTATTGAACAGACTATTTGAATGTCAACGTGTCCATATTCAAATTAGATTTCTGTTAGATTAAAGGAGTTTACATTGAAAAGAGGTGACATTTGTTTGTAGCCATATATGTTTGTTATTGTTATGTTGAGAACATTTCAACAATGGAAGATAATGTGTATACCATGGCATAATTCCTGTCAGACAGTTACCATGGTAATATTCGGTTTAGACAACCATTGCAAAACTTGTAATGTACCATGAAATTTAAATTCGTAAATTGTCAGTTTTGCAATATTCAAGTGATCTTATCTATGTCAGTAGGTGAACAGCTATCACTAATTCAGTTTCACACCTTTTCATTCGTCAGAATGTGAGTACTTTGCACACACAGCTGAAAAGGTTTGGAAATTCAACGCAAGAAAAGTTGTGACTCATCCTTGCTGTGAAAAAGTGATGTCCATTGCTTTTGGAACGTCTGTTCTCATTGGTAATATCATTCATGCTTCTAATGTTCACCTGTTTGAAGGCCAATCAGGGAGACCCTTGCAAGACCACTGCATTACAGAAAATGTCCTATATTGTTTCTCCAACTCTGTTTTGCCAAGTACTATAGAATGCTAACTATATCACTTTGCTAAATTATTCTTGGTTCTTTGTAGCCAAAAAATGAATAATATGCAAAGCGAGTAAGGCATTTCGTACACAATTTTTCTCAAAGTGTATATAGGAATTTGCTTCAAAGACGTCACCCACTAAAGAGTTGTAAATAGTAAGAGAAATACATGTGGATGGTCCATACTTCTACCGTCAACCTTTCATAACCCTCCTACCTTCCCAAAACATCATGTTGCAGTGATCATCACATCCTTGAAATTTTATGAAAAATCCAAAAACAAAATAATTGCAAAGTGATCTACGCTCTGTAACTCTTCATCTGATCTATAAATTATTAAATGCCCTGGAGGGTTAAACTCCTAAATTTGGACATTCATTTTACTTTTCTAGATAAATCATATGTAACTGGTAGCACACAATAATAGTGAGAATAAAACATGCAAAGAAAGTTTCTCTCACAAATTCCACATGTAGATTTCATGGCAAAACAATGGCATTATTACACATAGCAGAGACTCATCCTGTGCTGTACCAACCTATTAGTTTTTGGTCTATCTCTTTAGTTTTCTGTTGCTGTTGTTATTTGCCATCTATATGCAGTGAATATTATTGAAATTTAAATGCTATAGAAATACAGATATTGCCAAAATCGATGAGGCCTGACAAAATCCAAAAACATGATTACAGTTCATAAAGTTTTACCTTAATAGTAGTTAGTGATCTCTAGCCGGAATGTGTCAAAATGAACCTGTAATATTTTTACCATGTGTTTTGCAGATATATTCTAGAACAAAGTTATTTAGACTAAAGTTTATTAAAAACCATCGCAAATGCCCAATTTGTCAATGAGATGATATTATCACACATTGGTACACACTAATGCTATTTTCATCTGGTATCTTATTATGTAATTCTCCACCCTCTCCTTCTAAGCTTTCGTACATTATTTCAAAGCAAGGGGTTCATTTTGTAATGACTTTTGAACATTTGGAATATTTCAAAGCATTTGATTTGAACATTCTTGCTGTTGAATTTATGCAAATGGTTAGGGGGGTTGATGGCCATTTAAGGAGTTAGAAACATGTATTTACTAAATCCTTGATTTTTATTTTCAACTTTATTGATCAGAGATGTCTTTTGTCCCCGTATTACTCATAATTCTGACATTGTGTAGTTTGCAGCAATCAGGCGGGACCTCATTGTCAGGAAATACTGGGAGTATTTTCACTCTGCAAACATACATGAATACCTCTATGCATTGGTTAATTAAGTGTGTTTATTTCATTAGGAACACTTTGCCCAAGGAGTAAGGGGAGAGCTAGGGTCCTCATACTTCATCAATCATTATATCATAAAAGTATATTGATGGCACAAAGAAAACCATCTAATTAGTTGACCTCTGAAAATAACCATGATGGAACACACACTAGCTCTTTGCTAGGGAAATATTTGTTTTTTGATGTTTCACGCCAAAATTTTAATATATTGTTATGATATAATAGCAATTATCCATCTCAGCAATGGATATGTTTCTCAGCATTGACATTTCACTCAAAATATATGCACTTGTTATTGCTGATGCATATATGGTGTGTACTGGTCACAGTCTGCTGGTATACCTGCCAGTGTGTGGTCACAGTCTGCTGGTATACCTGCCAATGTGTGGTCACAGTCTGCTGGTATACCTGCCATTGTGTGGTCACAGTCTGCTGGTATACCTGCCAATGTGTGGTCACAGTCTGCTGGTATACCTGCCAGTGTGTGGTCACAATCTGCTGGTATACCTGCCAGTGTGTGGTCACAGTCTGCTGGTATACCTGCCAGTGTGTGGTCACAATCTGCTGGTATACCTGCCAATGTGTGGTCATAGTCTGCTGGTATACCTGCCGCTCTGTTATCACAGTCTGCTGGTATACCTGCCACTGTGGTAGTTTATCACTGAAGTATATGTTACCTTGTTTTCTGTACCCCTGACTATGCAGATATGGAAAATAGCAAATGCATTTGGTTGTTATCAAGGGTTTGTGTAGGTTTCTTTTGCTAAATTGTATTTTTTAATTTGTAAAGTATGCACCAATTCAATATGTGTTCATACTGTATCAACACTTTTGCTTCGAAAACAGTTTTACTGCATCTTTATAAGGGGCAATTTTATGAGTTTATTCAGGAGACTCAGAATTATGAAAGTTTCATCAAGGAAACTGTTCCGCAGATTTTCAGTCAAACTGAGATGTTGACCTTAATATAGTTTGGTCTTTCTTTGATGTATTTACAGATCTTCTTTTGTCATATAGTAGAAGCATGACCTATGGTTTTCAATCTTTCAACTATTTGCCTTACAACCATTGAAATGCTCAGTGATGAACAGTAACTATAGCAACAAACTATTGTATATTATATACCTGGCTGAGAATACAATTAAAGAAAAAATGATTGATACTCTTGTTTTGCCTTGTTTTTTGCTGTGACATTTTGCTTTTTAAACCTGATACATAGAAACAGAGTAAACCTGGATTCTTCATGACAGCAGTGTTACAGCCAGGAATTTAAACTAGGGGACACTATGTCCTCCTACCATTTATTCTTTGGGTCGTTTTGCACATTTGGGACAACATGCGTCTGTCGTTAGTCAAATGTTTTACTATTTTGTAACAAATTAGTTCCACAAAACAAAATTCAAGCTACAGGACCACTTCACCATGCTTGAATTTCAGGCAACTGATCAGCTAATGTATTGTATCTGCCACAAATAAGAAAGTTCAGGCAGACTACAAGCAAGTTATAACATCAAGTGCAGCATTTTAATTACTCCTAATCACAGCTCTGAAAGTATTGAAATATAAACCTCAAATAATCATGCAAAACAAAGGTTATTGTCAGTAGCACCTGAGGTGACCAGCAGTATGCGGGAATGCAGGACAACGGGTTTGACATTGGGGGACATTGTCACAAGGGCGCATCCAGCAAAGCTCTCTTCTGCAGTGTAAAAAGTTTCTCGAGATTTTTCTCAGTCGTGTTACCCCATACTACACAAAAATAATCTAATGTACTTTGAATTGAACCATAGTATAAAATGATACGATAATCAATATGTAGAAAGGAACTTACCCTGTTTATATCCTGTGTTTTTATCATTTAAAAGACCGACGCATTTGAATTGATTTTGGGTTTACATTTAACGTAAACTGTGAGAATACATATCGCAAAATCTTTTCTCCAGTGGTCCCCTGAACACACGGACTAAAGCAGTCAATAGTTTGGTGTTGTAGCAATTAAGCAACAGAATTTCCTAGAAACGTGGTAAAATAATACCCATGACATTCTTTTATGGGGATGTTACCTAATTTTGAAGCCTTGAGAGTTTTTTATCCGAGTACAAACTACATCTTTCCTGAAAAACTGCAAATGTCAGAGTTGAAGTGAGTTTCTAGCTTGACATGAGTTATACGTCATTGTCCTGTCAGTAGAGAGACAGTAGCTGTATGTTTTGATGATTATTTTCATCGTATTTGTTTTGTATGTCAATTTTAATTTTTTCTTTTCTATTCCCTAAAGCATTTAATATGTAATAGTTAGCCTGGCAACTGAATTCGCTGTTATTGTTTATATTTAACACGATTGGAACTAATTTGGGATAATTGGATCTTCATATTTTTTCAAATTTCTCAAAAGTGTTTGGTGCTATACAGCTGAATGTTGCAGTATTATAATTTACTCAGAAAAACAGGTGTGTAACTTAAAAAGAAAAGCAGATGAGCTTACATTTGCAGGTTAAAACGACCTTACTTTACCATCCAATTATCCCAAATTAGTTGCAATCGTGTTATTTTAGTTCAAATCAGAACCAAAATACACTTGTCAACCATAAAAAATGTGTTTACACACACATGGAGGCTGAGTTGACAAGCTGAATACTATGCTTCTCAGCATTCTTTGGGATAGTTTACAATAAAAAAACGAGAAATAGCGAAAAAATTATGAAGAATATATCGACCCATTAAAAGACGATGGCCATACTCTTCATCACATTATCATTTTTTGTGTAAAGTGTGATAGGATGATAGAAATAGCCACACGGTACAATCAACTCTCTTTTAATTGATAAATATATTAAAATTTGCAAATTCTTTCTATGACGTTTCTATGACGACAGCGAGATAAACATACCGATGCTATCAATACTGTGGCTGCGTCAGTGACGATGAAGACTTATGTAGATTACACAGACAGGCAACTGTTGGCCGAAAAAAACATCGAATTTTATCAACAAATATCGAAGCAATCGACGTTTGTCATTTACAATCGTGTTCGGCACAATAAACTAAAGACAAGTGAATATCGCTGTATAAGGGAAGGATATTTCAAGCAGTTTAGAATTCTAATGCGTCAATA
>LD347520.1:5245-22978 GCA_001465055.1 Ptychodera flava
CCCAATTTTAGCTTCTAGGGTTTTTGTTCTCTGGCTTTTCATGGGCGGCTATGTGCTTGTTTCGTGTATGCTTTTTGAGTCTCTTTACGGGGAGATTGCCTTGCTTATAGACAGGAGAGCCCCCTCTTCTTAGTTTGTATGCTTTGTATTTTGTCGTGTTGCCATGGTTATCTTTTCAGTTAATAAACATTCGGTCCTGCACAGGATAGTGTACTGGCAGCGCAATCCTATATGTATTGTTTCGTAGTGCGTTCTTATAGTCTAGAATAGGCTTATATTTTCACTGTAACCGAACTACTTACAGCTACGCGTAAGCGCGGCCTGCCCTGGTATGCGTGACCTTCGTTGCTATCATCATAAACATGTAAACAGCTAGGCGAATAAGACTTGTGACACTCCGAAACGTCTTTGTGATTTGATCAAAATTTTGTTGTTTGCAGTCAGTTCATGGGCATTGCACTTAGGTACAAGTACAGTTGTACCAAAAACATACAAAAGAACGCTTTGAAAATTTGTATTTGTTGCCGACATCTATCATCGTTCACGGCCGGTCCCACACTCAAGTTTCCTATTGACGAGTTTAAGTACCAGGGTGGTGAATTTCATCGTTCACAGCCATAAATGAGCCACAAAAATCGAAACACACTGAAAATACTCGCTGGCGACAGACAAGGTGCACGTATTATAATATTTCCGATTTTGTACGTGTCAGTGAGATTCAGAGGTCATGATCGTGTCCGGTGCGGCTGTTGAATACAATATAAGATACTGGGGAAAGTCAAACTTTCTTTAGGTTGTAAAAGAAGTTCTGTACCGTGTAGGCAAGCTAGTGACGAAAATATACTAGCAGAAGATGTAAATGCCTTTGTAATGTTTTATTCGTACAGAAACAAAATCATGAATGAGTTACGACGCAATAGCTTACAGTGTACTCACAAATTCATTTCCAAGATCTTACATTCGGCATATCTGACGTCTGAAGACATGTATAATTCTTGGAGATAAACTGACTGGTACGGCAATTAAATCCACTGTGCATAGAGCTGCTTGC
The DNA here is from genome assembly GCA_001465055.1 of Ptychodera flava. NCBI lineage: Eukaryota > Metazoa > Hemichordata > Enteropneusta > Ptychoderidae > Ptychodera > Ptychodera flava. The sequence continues at coordinate 6,297 of LD347520.1, forward strand.
TCTTTGCTCTCAGCTGTTCGTACACAATCGAGTGTGAAATCGAATACTGGCACGGCGCGAGTATTTTGACCAATTTTTGGCGGGATATATAACTTTTGCGAAGGGATGAGGTTAGTTAACGTTTAGCGTTTCATAGTTATTGTTACTCATACAATACAGACTGTGCAGAGACGTGGACCATCACTCTGCGACCATCACTCTGAAAAACAGGTCTACACCCCTGACGCTAAGCTAAAAACATGTTTTGACAAGCGCCGCCGTTGTGTTGAATCTACGTAGACTAAAAATCCAAAACTATTGGTTAATCTGAAAACACGCAAACAAGGTTATCATCATAACCTTTGAGTTTTGGTTATTTACGGCCTACTTGTCGAGAGGCAACGTTGCAAAACTGTAAATCTTGCCAAGTTGTGTTTTGCTTCTCATCGTAAAACGAAGAAACGTGACACATTTGGGTGAGTACTTTCAGGTGCTGAATCAAGGCAATGTCGTATTTTCTTGTGGTGAATCAAGATCATGTCGTATTTTCTTGTGGTGAGTCAAGGTCATGTTTATAAAAACAGGAGATTAGAGGCCAAGGATTGACTTTTAACATTATGTAGGACATGTGAAACACATGTCTGATCGAAGTCTTATGATGTTCCAAAGACAACTGTAATCTTGAATTTGCATGTTTATGTTATTGACACTCAATTCAGCTCAGATTGTGCAGAAACATTGAATGACTACAGTCTGGTGAAGCTCACTCAGTAACAATGCTAGATTACTGACGCTGATCTAGAAATAATGCCTAATTAGGAGCAGCCTTTGAGCGGTGTTTACGTAGACCGAAAATCTAAGACATCGGTTGCTCGAAGGAATACGTTGTACTGGCAGGTTTATGTGTTTAATAAAAGAATTCTGAAATTGAAGTTGTACTGGGCGTTGGTTTCCTGAATCTTTATCTGCAATGTTTGGAATGCAGAATTTTTCACTAGAGACAAGTTACCAGGGGATGTACGTCAGGCACACATAATGCAAGTTGAGTATGTGTTTTATATCGCAATATTATCTTTTTCATGAAATATGAAAGGGTACGTTTAACCCTCTCTCGCATCACTGCAAAGAGTGGACACTGGAGTGTTTCCTATAATTGCCTTCTATGCGCATGTGCAACTGACATTCTGATGACGTGTCCCTAGACTCTCCACAGTCGCTGTGCCTTGTTTTGTGCGCGCCGCGATGGGCCTGCATTCGAAGGCTGTGCAGCTGTGAGCACGCGCTGCCAGACACAGCGACTGTCGGTTCTTGCAAGTATATGAATATTCATAAGGGTAGTGACGTCAAAAGAAAAATCTATCTAACTGGGCGGAGAGAATATATACTAGTAGCTGGTAGACCTATATACGCGGCATGTTTTCATTTTTCATTTTTAATTTTATTTGGCTATGGTACTTGTCATTTTTTTTTGATTAACGGATGTGTGCAGTTCTATAAAGTACCCGGATCAGGCAGAAATCCGACCGGTCGCTTGCAAGAACGTCCAGACCCTGGGATTCGCGTCGCGTCTCTGAAGGGCGCGCGCGTGTTCCAACAGGGAAGAACGCGAATCGCAGGGTCTCTGCCAGACTAACGTGTCCCTTGCCATGTGTCCTGGTGTTTTGCATGGTTTTATGTTTTTTATCCTCACCCATTTATTTGAGCTAGACAATGTATATTTTCTTCTTAGATGAGTTACAGTCTACATGCGGAATGGAGACAGTTGCAAAGTTTTCAAATCACACGGACCCCGGGGGGGGGGTAATTCCCATAGATGGCTATACGGGGAGGGTCCGCGCGAAAGGGGTCGTTTTTTTGCACTGTTTGGTATCAGAAGGGTATACTTTTCACGAGGTGTTGGTATGAGAAAGGGTCCGGTTTTAAACACAAACTGACATTTGTTAAAAAATCATGCTGTCAACACTGGAAACCCATGTATCTACATCCCAGATCTACCATCAATATTTCAGATCTGTCGGTTTGACTGTTGGTACCCCTGGTACGCAAGGCGAGTGAGTCGTATCTGTAAACGTATGGTATTGTATGGTATCAATTAGCTGTGGAAACGCAGCTATCTGTTGGCGGGGTGGCGTGAGTTGCTATTCGGGTCAAAGGTCAACCCCGCCACTCACATAGCAACTCACGCTACCCCGCCAAGAGATAGCTGCGTTTCCACAACTAGGTATCAGAAAGGGTAGGGTTTTTTGCTCAAAACTGGTATCACAACAGTTTGGGTTTTCATGTTCGTGCGGAGCCCCCCCGTACTATTAGCCATGGAGTTACCCCCCGGGACAAGGACATACTCATACTAGCAAACGATGTAAGGTCATACAAGGTCATGTAATGACCTTGTTTTTATATCATTGGAGGCACTCAACGGAGAAGCATTGATGCTTCAGTGTCAACATAAGACGTTGATTACATCATAGTTAGTTAAGTTTATTATAGTGACATGAGATACAAGTGGTTCAAAAAGAATACAATTCAGCATAAGGTTAACACCTCCCAGCCCAATGGGCTTATATGTCACTTTTAAGACAATTCAAAATATAGGTCACGAGGGCATTGTTAGCGGAAAACAATACGCTTTCAAACATTCACATATAAACGCTCTTTTCTCCTTGTAAATGCATGTTCAATAAACTTTGATATTCCCCTAACGTTTCTAGACATCAAAAATTTACATTTCTCAGTATCTGATGTCAAAGTTTGATAATCAGTATTTGAATTTAAATACATTTCCCTCAAATCGTCATATAGATTACAATGGAAAAGAAAGTGCGTCTCATTTTCTACAGCATTTTGATTACAGAAAATACAGATTCTATTGTCAACAGCTTCTCCCCTATATCTTCCAGTTTGTATTCGTAAAGGCAAAACACCGGTTCTAAATTGAGCCAATAAAGATCGCTGTCTACGAGACAGACTTATCGATACATAGCATTCTACACTATAATCAGTTTTAAAGAGCACATATGTTCTTAGTTTTGGTTTTCTGTTTACACTTTCACACCAAGCAGTTGAATGTTCAAGTCGCAAACGACTTGAGGCAAGACTTAAGTTTACATGAAGTAGTCCATCTGTATCAAAATTCAGGTCATCAAAAATATGACATACATCAGAAGACCAATTGGACTGCTGAAGAGCATAGTCCCAGAGAAATATTTTCTTTGTTAATCTGTTTCCATCAAGGTTAACAAGATGATTCCAATATCTGAGTATCCAAGTGTATCTTCGCACCTGACATGAATTCCAACCTGTGTCACCAGATACAGCATCAATAGGTGTAAACCTATGAACTCCTAAAAAGAACCGTAAAGCTGATTTTGAACCGAGTCACACTTTGGATGTTTACCGTAACCCCAAATAGCTGAACCATAGTCCAGTATTGGGGCTACACATGAATTGTAAAGCTTTGTATATGTGCTAAAACCCATATTTTTAAGAATTTTGAACTTTGAAATAATAAACCCAAGTGCTCTTTTGGCTGACTCAGCCAGATAAGAGAAGTCTAAAAATTCATTGAGTACAATACCTAGGTATTTGTAGTTATCAGTATAATTCACAATATTTTCACCTATATGAAATTGAACATCACTCCTGTTATAACCTGGTTTTCGAAAGTGAATCACCTTTGATTTGAAGTTATTAATAACAAGTCTCCATTTTGAGCACCAGACATTTACATGATCTAACATGAACTGCATATCAGTTTCATTGTCGGAAATTATAACAACATCGTCCGCATACGAAAGAATAGATACATTGTAATTATCGACCATAATACCTTTCTGGAACGATTTTAACTCTACAGCTAGATCATTTATAAAAAGGGCAAATAAGGATGGTGATAAGTTATCGCCTTGACGAACTCCACATATTGTGTCAAACCATTCAGTATACAAATCATTGACCTTTACACATGCCTCTGTATTACTATACATGGCACTTATACCTTTACACATTTTGCCATCAATGCCATTTAGTAACAGTTTGTATAATAAATCATCCCTATCCACATAATCAAAGGCTTTCTGGAAATCAATAAATGTAGCAAAAGTTGACAAACCATGGACAAGCCTATTTCTAAGAATTGAAGATAAAACAAATATATAATCCTGACATGACCTATTTTGACGAAAGCCATTTTGTTCATCTACTAGAATATTACCCTCATCAAAATACTGTAAAATCCTACCATTCAACAATGAGCTATATAGTTTGGATACAGTTGATTGAAGACTTTTACCTCTGTAATTCAAGGGGATCCGTGTGTCTTTTGTACCTGATTTTGGAATGGGAGACACAATCGATTTTTTCCAGACATTGGGGATTTTACCCGAATCAAAACACAACTGAAATAGGTGGTGAAGCACTGAAATTGCATTGTCATTCTTCAAAACCTCATATGGAATTTTATCTAAACCAACAGCTTTGCCTGATTTTGCTTTCAGGACAACTTTTCTAACCTCTTCAATTATGAAATTCCGATTTAAGAATGCATTGCACTGATACAACGGATCTTCAAAATTCCTTTCCAAGAAGGTTTTATGAAAAATCATCCTATCATAGAAAGCAGAGTCAAAATTTACATTCTCTGAATTACGATACAATGCTGAAAATTCACGATGCCAAGTATTAAGCACATCGGTATCACTACAAATAATATTACCAGTGTCATCGTAAACTTCCATTGGTATCGATTTGTTGTTAATGGCCCCAAACCTTTTCAAATTGTCCCAAAACCGACGTGGATTTTCTATGCAACTGGATTCAATATCATTTATAATATTCTTTTTGTACATCCTTTCAGAATGGCGTAATTTCTTATCAAAAATTAACCTGGCGTGTTTGAATATTGAATGCAACTCACGTTTCCAGCCACCCCGTCCTCTGAACCAAACAAAATCTTTCTCTTTTTCTTTCATATCTTTCCACAAATTAGTAAGCTCATTATTCTAGTACGGTTTACGTGGGCGATATTTTTGACGTGTTCGTTTTGAGCAATCAAAGTGTTGTAACATATACAGTAGGGGCAGGAGCGTCATGTCAGCGTGTACGATTGAATGTATGCAAAATGAAATGGAAGGTGACTGCATCATTGTTACTGAAAGAATGATACTCTCGTTCTGAATGCACTTATATGATTGATAAGTGGTTAAAGATGATAGATGAATAATAAAACAGCACGAATGCTTGGTATTAAGTATCCCAAATTTGTAGAACATTTTGAGTTTGAAAAAGATTTTGTATCAGAATACAAATTCCGGTGCAGGCAAATATGCAGCAAAATGTTAGCGGATGGTGTTGATTTAAAGTAATGAACGCGACTTAGCTCTTTTCCTTGCAGGCACGAGGAAACATTAATGATTCTTCAGATTGAGTAATGGGCACTTGGAAGACCCAAACGACATTTAAAAACCTACAAACCGTTTTCCCTTAACCCTCACGCAGTGTTCAAGCCTGCAAAACAAACAAATCTTCTTAAAAACACAGTCTTCGTGTTTTTCGTTTGATGTAAATGGATCAAAATTAGAGTCGAGGATTGCAAAAATATTATCGCGATCTCAGTTTTATTTTCCTGGATTACTTTCATAATATGAGTAAAATGGCCCATCGCCCCGGAGATATGCAAATGTTTACTGGGGTACTTTCATTTTATAAATCCGATCAAGTTAGAGTTTTGATACACCGAATGCCATCTTAACCAATCAGACCTACGGATTCGGTCACGTCAACTCGTCAATCATTGCCCCTTTATGAAGTGAAGGAAACAGCAAGATCAAAACTAATTCTTATTCCAGGAGGTGTCTTGCTTTTCAAAATATCACGAGCTTACGATCTTGGCAAGCCAGAAAATATCAGTTCGATGGCACCTTCTGCACTTTGACCCAGATCTAAATACGTAGCCACAATGGACAGTCACCATCGGTCTACGCCAGTGTCAATTCATCAAGCCCGATCCCGGTCGTCAATGTTTATGTCTCACGAGCTTTGACGTGTGCAGTGACATATGTCTCGCCCGTAGATACCGCCAAATTTTGTCACTTGACGAAAAACTGTTCTGTTGCCAGTGTCAACTTTCTATATAAATAGCGCTGCACTGAACAGTTCAGGCTACAGCTATAGCTGACTGATATCTTTGCTACAGCGCAACAGCGCTACGTTGCGCTACAGACTCGATTCCGATCGAGAATTTACGGAATTGTTATGAGATGAAGGAAATTTATCCTTGTTAGTCGAATGATGATGTTTTTTCCTTGAATTTGTTTTCCAAACACCATCGGTACTTATTTATTCAGTTAAACTATGGTTGAACTTACGTTGAGGTGCAGATTTCGGGTTTATCTCCATGTTTAACGTTCCATCCAGACATTGAACCGTACGACCAAACTTAAGCGCTAGCCGCGATGGCACGGTAACCCTATTCTATTCTTTAGAATAGCTACAAAAGCTTTAGCGTCTAGAAATTTCTTTGGACCTTCCTTCCATGTTTCCATGTCTGAATTCATCGCATTACCACTTCTATAAAAATGTCACAGGAGCACAGCATGGATCGCAAGAGATCGGTCTGTACACGAAAGCCTCGCGGCGTAGTGCAGGAATTAAGTTCCGTTTGATGACGTAGAGCAGGGGTATTTCGGATTTCTCATCTGTCCTCTTCTTCGTCATACAGTTGGCGATTCGGGCCCGTTTATGTGATAAAATATACAATCCCTTGGAATTTTTTACTATTTGATGTCATCGTATACTCGTGTGTTTCGCGGAGCCGCACAACTTCTTTCCTCGGCTTGAAGTTGTACAGCTCCGCGAAAAACACCATGGGGATATATATAAGTACATTTTGTGTATTTGTTTGAAGTTTCAATATCAGTCACCTTCTTGTAAAAATGTGGTAGTGTTTATGTGACATAGCTTAGCGAGTACTGTGTACATCAAGTACATGGGCCTGTTTCACATAGAACATACGAAAATTGACATTATTATCGTTCACTTGGGGAACCGTATCAAAATCGTTATTTATTTATTGATTAATTTATTAATTTAATAAATGAACAAATAAAAAAATCAATCAATCAATCAATCAACCTAGGAATCAAATCAGCTTTCTTCATGGAAATTGCCGTTTTTCTTGGGACCAAATATAATTTTTGAAAGTACAAAAGATATACAAAGTGATAAAAAAATGCTCGAAGTTGACAAAAGAAACAATGCAAAATTGTGAAAAAACTCAGAACAATAAGTAAACACGATTACATATAACGTAAAAACAAATCAAAAATCTCGTGGGCACATGCCCATTTAAAACTGTTCAGAGATTTCAGCGCTCTTATATAAGTGGAATCGTATTCTAAGTATTGACTGGTATGTATTTCAAGGAATTTTTAGGAGTAAGATTTCCGCTGTCACTTGCCCTAGTTCTATAATTATGGATGTGATCTATTCTAATGGACGTGTTTAGATAGGGAGGAGTCAGATAATCATTCACCTCATAATATCAAAACTCATTTACAATAGTAAAAACTCTGTTTTGCTAACATCCACTTCAACCTTTTAGGCATATCTACACCTTGTGTTCTATAGTGACATTTGAATATGATTTGAATATGATTTTGAATATCATTTAAATATGACACGAATACCACAGTTTTGAAGCCGCCACAGCTGCAAGATATTGACCTCACTACAATGATACCACACAGTATTGCAATTGTAGTCAAGCTTGGGTCGAAGTAGTGTATTATATAAGGTAATTCGAATGTGTAGAGGTACCATTGGAGCTATGCTCTTGAGAACACCCAAGAGCTCTATTAATCCTGTCGAATATAATGTTTATATGCATCTGAAAATTCAAGCTTTTTGTCTACAAGAGCACTCACATAATCAAGGCCATGAACTTGATCAATCAGCTGATTACTTAGAATTAGCAAATTCATTGCATTAAATGCACTGTATTTTTTATAGTGACACTTGAATATGATTTGAATATGATTTGAATATCATTTCAATATGATCAGCATAAAACGGTTTTCCAGCCAATGCAGTCGCAAAATATTGGCCTTACTACAATGATAGCACACGCTATTGCAACAGTCGTGGTAAAGCCGAGCTGATGTATTGTATAGGGTAATTCGAATATTTAGAGGTACCTTCTGAGATATCCACTTGAGAACACCAAGAGCTCTATAAATCTTATAATGCATCTGAAAATTCACGTTTCTGTTTATATGAACACCTAAATAATCAAGGCTGTCAACTTGATCAATCCGTTGATTATTTAGCATGGTAAATTTATTCCATTAAATTTGTTTGAAGTTTCGACATCAACAGCTTTCTGAATAAAATTTTGGAAGTGTTAAACTATGAGGCATGGTTCAGCCTACTTTTAATCCATTGTGGTAGATGACTTGTTGAAGTCTTGTCACAAAACTGAAAGAGTAAAATGGAATAGTGGTCAGTTACAAGTAGGTCATGTGAAGTCGAGGTCTGATAGGGATTTTACCTACTTGTAGATGCATTGTTAACTGTACTGTTGCTGCTGATCCTCCGCGGAGCTTGCGACAGTTATCTTGACTTACAGTTAGAGTAAAGGAAGTGAATAATCTGATTGTTGGTCTTCAAGCTGATTTCTACATCAAGTTGGTATGGTTTGAAGTCAAAATTCAAAATGGTCGACAAGTGTTATCTTTCTGGTTTCTGTTTGCTGGTACATTAGGTACTTTGTCTACTGCGTGTATTCTTCTGCAATGTTAATGATTTCTTTGAAACATGACAGGAAATCTCTCTTGCAACATTGAAAAAAAACATTGAAAAGAAGAGGTGATGTCATTTCGAAAATGTAGGGATGAAGTTATGCACCCGCGGATTATTACGCCGACAGTCAAAGATGACATCGTTTAATCGAAATAAAAGCATAAACACAAACGAAATGTATGTTAGAAATTAAGTTATAATATCTATTTTTTGAAAATGCACCGTAGCCTATTTAGTGCACAAAAGTCAATAATAGTGTTACCTTAAGAGTAAATGCAGATAAAACACTACCTTCATCATATTTAGTTCATCCACAAATTTAATCACATAAAATCGTCTTGCAGGATTTTGACTTCGCCCCTGTGAACTAGGCTAGCCCTTTATATGCTGACTTTTGGGGCATTATCCAATGAGCCAACCATGAATCGCTGGGTTTTAGAACAACATTATCGTTGTATATTTATTTTATATTTGAAAATGCAGCGGCCACTCACGTACGTCAGTTATAACTTCTCGTCGTTTGTTTTTCAATTATTATACAGAACGTGTAAAATCCAAGACATTGTAGACGTAACGAAACAATGGCAGCTCATCTTCTTGCGACTTCAAAACTGACTAAAAGTTACTACCACAGACTGAGTCAAAGGCGACTCTGCGGCAAGACCATTGGTCAACTGTTTGATTTAACCAGCGATGCTTATTCGAAGAGAGAAGCAATAACATACTATCCAAAGGATGGTGACGTCAAACGTTTATCATTCGAGGAACTGAGGCTTCACGTGGATAGATTTGCTGAAGGGCTTATGAAACTTGGTGTACAAAAAGGCGAAAAGCTAGGAATACTAGTTGGCAGACGATACGAGTACATCGTGGCCTATTTAGGTGCCATGAAGGCAGGTCTTATCGCTGTCCGCCTTCTTACCTTCTCAAAAGCCGATCAGCTAATTTATCAAATAAATAAAGTCGGCTGTGATATGTTGGTCATTGATAGCGATAGTTTAGCCAACATCCGAGAATTACTTCCAGAAGTTGAATGTGAACGTGTCCCATGCTGCAGAGAGCCTCTTCGAAGTGTTCGTTTTTTCATCAATATTGATTCTGTAGAGCCACGAGGAGCCTGTCTGCCCCTCAACAGTATCCTCGGCATGTCTCCGGACCATTTGAAAGAGATCGGGTTTGAAAACGAACTTCAACTTGACAATCCTTGTGTCATCTTCTTCAGCTCTGGCAGTACTGGACGTCCAAAAGCCATTGTGCACTCCAACCGCTCTATTTCTGAATGTGTCTTAACTTTATCTGATTGCAGAACAGAATATAATGAGGATGCGTATGGTTGCCATCTTGGTTCCGTGACATGGTACTCCATTGCGTTAGAGTATACCATGGCTGCAATGATTGTAGCTGGAGATAGGTTTGTTCTAACCGAGTCACAAGACGTCGACACCATTCTCAGCGTCATCAGACTAGAACGATGTACGTCTGTGGCACTTTACCCTCTCCTTGCCTTTGAGATAGTATACACAAAGGGCGAAGGTATCGACCTTTCATCACTGAAAGAAGCTAGCGTTGGAGGAAATACTTTCCCATCAGATACTCTAGCAAAATTGAAAAAGTTTTATATTCAAAATATTACCATTGCATATGGAACTACAGAAGTAAATGTAGCCACTACCTATCTTAAAAGAGAACCAATTGATGAGAAGACATGGATTGTTGGGCGGCCATTTCCTCACTGCGAAGTCAAGGTTGTTGATGATAACTTTCGAACGGTACCAGTCAACACGGAGGGTGAAATCTATGTACGAAGTCCTTATGTTTTCCAGAACTACTATGATGAAGAAGAGAGGACAAAAGCCGTGAAAACAGAATCGGGGTGGGTGAAGACTGGAGATGCTGGAATCATGCTTGAAGATGGCAGAATTCGAGTACTGGGAAGGAAAGACGATTGCATTGTAAAAAATGCAAAAAATATATATCCTTCAGAAATAGAGCGTTATCTTTTTGGTCATAGTAAGGTGAAATATTGCCAGGCAGTAGCCATTCCTGACCAAGCAATGATTAACGAGATATGTTTATGTCTGGTCTTAAAACCTGAAACAAAGTGCACCGAAAAGGAAATTTTTGAAGTCATGAAGGAGCATATGGATGAATTCCTCATTCCTAAATATATTTTGTTTTTCGAAAGTTTTCCAGTCACTGATACAGAGAAAATTTAACGTACTGAAGTGATGAGAATGGCAGTAGAGAGATTAAATCTGAAGAAATAATTACAATGGGAGACTGATATTACTTTATTGTGCGGAATTTAGCTTTTAAAATCCATGTAATGGATATTTAGATACGAGTTGACGTAATATTCTACTTGATATTTTGTTGGCCAGGCTTTCATCACAAACAATTAATTGAATCGCCAATGTACCGGTAATGTAGTTATAAAATAGTATTGATATAGTACATAGTCCTGACCAGTATTCCACATTTTATATCGTCTCTAAGTAACGGCGTACTCTTTTCTAGTTTCAAAAGTACTGTAGTAGACATATTAAAGAAGACATAGTTTCCTGGCTAAACAAATATAGTTGCTGTAAACAATCAAAGATACACGCACGCCTTCCTGTGATAATTGGTCATGATATCTTTGTGTTTTAACTACACCCATTAACATATCGAATGGATGAATAGTGTGTCATACGATGTAATCACTACAGGAGAAAACAGAATGAGTTATTTAAACTTATACCTTTATTCGTTTAGACTGTTTGTTAAATAGAGATATCGTGGACACGCCTGATTGCTTTTCTATGTAGTTTTCATTTATAGAAAGTTGTGATTGTGACGAATTTCAAATTAACAGCATTTTCAAAAGAAAAAGGCTTCACATCTGACCGCAGCTAGCATATCAGTAACTTGCTTCCAACAAGCGTTTTTATTTTCCCTAAAAGAATTACTCTTCGTAGCGTAGTGCAGGTCATACTCACCCATGACATTGAGTTTAATGAGTCATGTTTAGATTTTTCCAGAAGGTCATGTTAGCCACAAGTGGAGATATTTTTAGAAAAGCTAATTAGCATATCAATATAAATTTTAGTTTATTCGTAAATTCTATGGAAAGAATCATTTTGGTATAAATACGGGATGGTACGGATTTTAAGAATTAAATATTACCAAGAAGTTTAGCATTTTTTTTTATATTCTATACTTAGTTAAATTCTAAGTCAGTAACTTTTGCAGTTTAATGTTTGGAATTTTCAGTGTTTTAAAGAACACATTTTGTTCTCCCTTAACGCTTTGAAATTATTAGTATACATGTTGTCTAAACAACCAGTTAGTTACTGTCACACTGTATATTCGGTACATTGTCTAATAATGGTATGATGGTTTATTGTCATTGTTCATAATGAAATTTTTGTTCACACTCATAGTCACCAAACTATAACTATGCTTGTTCATGTTGTACTTGTGGGAGACGTGTTTTAAAGCATTGCTTTCAACGTGCATAATGAAAAGCACAAGAAACATTGCATTGTAAATGTAATAGATCAGTTTTCATACTTGTAATGAATAAACAGATCAGAAAGTTAGGGTTAAGGTGATTGATCTATGTTGTGTTTGTTTCATTGTTTGTTTGTTTTTTGCTGGATGGCTGGTAGGTTTTTCAAAAATCCAAGGAAGGTAAACAAATTTTTTTAAAAATATACTGAGACACAAAAATTGTAGCTTAACTCATACAGCGACACATAACATTTAATATACCAGAGTGATTAAGCGTAAAGAATGAAAATACAAACAGAATAGCAAACTATAACGTATCATCTCTACTCTACTACAACGTAAATTGATAATGATTATTAAGTATTATAAACAATTTTATGTATGATTATCATCCAAGGTGTCTTTTGTAATGCGTTGGAAAAGTGTATAGTTATAACGTGTAGCAATGAACATGGCAACTCTGTCCTTTGATAATTCAGACCCATCTTTGACTACCATGATAAATCAATGTCTGGATTGACCGTTGATTCTGACGTGTGTTAATCGCCGTCCTACATAAGCAAATGAAGTCACAGAATACATGAGAAGATTGCTGAGTATGTTCAAAAGTCAATCTTTATCGGTGATGTTTCCTTGGGACATGTCTGCCGGCTTTACTAAAGTCACATGTACACAGCGTCTTATTCACATTGTAGCAACAGTTTCCGTAATCATCAGATTATACGAATAATTGTACATAACACAGTTTTGTGAACAATGTTTACAGTAGTATATATGATAAAATAAGGTAGACGGTACCTCTGAACATTTGAGTTTGGATTATTAATAACTGTTTGTGAAGAAGTAGCGCGGAAACTGTTGTTCGTGTTCATAATGTAATTCTTGCTGTTAAACAATGAAAAGCAACTTATCAGGGTGAGAATTTATCAGGTGCAGAGTTAGTTTCATGTCACAACCAAATGTGAACCGAATTTACTCATGTGGTTTACAACAGGTTTATGACATAGTAATACGCTTCACAGAACAATCAGATACCTGTCATATTATTATGTGTAGCAAGTTTTATCAACTTTCGCACAGTACTCTCGGAGTAAAATGACTAATTTCAAACTTCATTTTATATGCAAATTAGCTGTTATTAACTTTATACTGCTAAATGCGTCATGAGATAATTAGTGATTTATCAGATAAACTTACGTGGCACGTTTCATCAAATTTAATGCTGTAAATTTGGAGTTATATTAATAATTACGAAACTTGATTAAATATGCAAACGAACAATTAACTTACTTTTCACCGCACAGTGATTCACACGAAAATAAGATATTTATCAGATCAATACCTGTAACAGGTTTCACGAAATAAGCACTGTAGGTATTACAGGGTTTTCATGCAGTGCCATACTGTGCAGAAACGTGCATTGGCTTGTGCAGAGCGACCATTACTCTGAAACAGGCCTACAAGTCTGACGCTGAGCTAAAAACATGTTTTGACAAGCGCCGCTGTTGTGTTGAATCAACGTAGACTGAAAATCCAAAGCTATTGGTTACTTTGAACATACGCAAGTAGATTATCATCTTAACCTTTGAGTTTTGGTTATGTATGGCCGATTTGTCAAGAGGCAACGTTTAAAAAGCTCTAAATCCTGCCCTCTCTTTTCTTTGCTTCTGGTCGTGAAACGAAGAAAAGTAACACATTCTGGTGAGTATTTCTCAGGTGTTGAACCAATGTCACGTCGCAAAACATGAAAACCTACGGCCAAGAATAGGCTTTTAGCCATAAGTTGGACATGTAAAGCACAGGATGGATCGAAATTTTATGAGGTTCCAGAGACAACAGGTACCGCAACCATGTCTTTGCGTGTTTATGTCATCGATACTCAATTATATCAACTAAGATCTAACAGAATGACTACAGTCTCATGAAGTTCACTCTGCAACCATTCTATATTACTGTTGCTGACCTAAGAATCATGTCTAACCAGGAGCAGCTTTTGAGTGGCGTTTAAGTAGAGTGAAAATCATAGACTTATCGGTTGCTTCAGGTTATTCGTTTGTACTTGCTTATTTATGCGTTTGCTAAAGAAACTCAGAACTTGAAGTTGCGCTTGCCGTTGGTTTCCTGAATCATATTCTTCAAGGTTTTGCAGGCATAATTCAAAATAGTTTTCACTAGAGGCAATTTTCTGGGGCACCACATATGTCAGAAAGCTTTAAATAAGGTCAGTATTTGTTTATCTCGCAATATAATATCTTTCATAAAATATGGCAGGGTAAGATTACCCAGTCTCGCAATAGTGCAAACAGCTGACCCTGGCGTGTTTTCCCATAAAAAACATTTACTGTGCGCATGTGCAACTGGCATTTTCATGACTTGTTCTTTACCTATATTCTGGTGTTTTTAGAAGATATATTGCTATATATTTTGTTCTTGTCCCTATTGTAAGAAGGACAATGTATTTTTTTCTAGGATGGATTTGATTCCACATGCTGAATGGAGACTGTTGTAAAGTCTTCTAATCAAACTCACGTGTACACTCATACCAGCATACAATGTAAGGTCATACAGGGGTCAGGTAGTGACCTTGTTATTAGGTCATTGGAAGCACTCAACGAAGAAACATTACTTATCTTCTGTCAACATAACCCATTCAATAGTTAGACTTCGAACCGTTGTTGATGACATCGTACCATACACTCTACATGTAGGGGCAGACGCTCCGTGGCAGCGTGTATGATTTAAGGTATGCAACATGATATTGAAGGCGACTGAAACATTGTTTTAGAAACAATAATGCTCTTGTCCAGGATGCAGTCACATGATGGATAGGTTGCTGTTACATGATATTTATGAAAAGTAAAGCCATATGGATGCTTGGCATTAAGCATGCTAACGTCGAACATCGTGACCATGAAAACTGTTTTGCATCAGAATACAGATTCAGAAGCAGGCAAATATGCAGCAAGCTGTTTTATGGCTGTTATAGCGGATTGTGTTGATTTGATGTAAGGAGCCCGCCTTAACTCTTCCTTTGCAGGAACGAGAAAACATTAAGAATTCTTCGGATGGAGTGATTGGCACCGGGAAGACTATGTTTAAAAGGTCGCCAACCGTTTTCCCTTAACACTCAGGCAATGTTCAACGCTACACAAAGTTCTGAAAGACGTCAAGAATATCTATTTTGTTTGCATTTTAGCTAAGTTAAGTATTGGAGAACTAATTTGGCGTATGAATTTCAAAGAGTTGTTCAGATTTCCAAATTTGAAGGGTGTGTAGAATATTGACCTCTGTCGTTGGGTTGTACTGTTTTGATTTGCACTTCATGTAAACTTGTGCGTAGTAATATACAGGCAGTTTTTGATTTCCACAGTAATGGTTGTATTAAGCGTTTTGTTAGCAAAATAATATTATTGTGTGAGTGCTCTTCTAGCATGAAAATCATGTTGCTGCAATGCTATCAGGGACTCACGTTATACAAATAATTTGTGATAGCCAAGACAATTTATGGTTTTGGCCGGTCTGGCATTCCCAAGGTACCAAATTGTGGATCGTGTCGAATTTGGGGTTTTCATTATTTTTTAGCTACACAAAGCCTAGATCTGATAGGGATTTTACCCAGCTACAAAGATAACTGTACTATTGCTGCTGATCTACTGCTGAGCTTGCGATGGTTATCTTCACGTAAAGATAGAGTGAATGAAGTAAATAATCTGATGGTTGGTCTTCAAGATGATTTCTCGATCAAGTTGGTATGGGTGGAAGTCGAGGTTCAAAATGGTCGACAAGCGTTATCCTTTTGGCTTTTGTTTGCCGGTATATTTGGTATTTTTACTGCTGTTTTTTTCTGCAATGTTAATATTTTGTTCAACCTCAATGCACATGTGTAGAAAAGAATTTTCCAGAAATGCTTTCGCTGTAAGCAATATTGCAAGAGTAAGATTTCCCGTCATGTTTCACGTGTTTAAATGAAGTTATAATATCTATTTTTTTTGTGAAAATGTCAAAGCAGTCTATTCAGTGAGCAAAGATAACACTACCCTCATCATAATTCGTTCATACAGGAATTTAAACACATAAAATAGCTTAACATGATTTTCACTTTGACTCCTGTGAACATTGCAAGCCCTTTATATGCTTGTTTTAGGGGCAACTGCCCAATGAAACAACCACGAATCGCTCTGTTTAAGAACAATTTTGCCGACTACATTCATGTAGAGGTCACGCACACATGATAGTTACAAATTCTAGTCGTTTTTAGCTCACGTGTGTAAACACGTGGGCTAATGTCATAGCGATGTCTGTTTGTCTGTCCGTGTGTGTGTGTTAGTGTGTGTGTGTGTCTGTCTGTCTGTCTGTTTACACGATAACTCAAAAACGCCTGAACGGATTCAAGTCAGATTTGGTACACAGGTACCATA
>LD347520.1:38293-51824 GCA_001465055.1 Ptychodera flava
GCCATTCCTGACCAAGCAATGATTAACGAGATAGGTTTATGTGTGGTCTTACAACCTCAAACAGAGTGCACCGAAGAGGAAATTCTCGAAGTCATGAAGAAGCATTTAAATGAATTCCTCATTCCTAAATATATTTTGTTTTTCGAAAGTTTTCCAGTCACTGATTCGGGGAAAATTAAACGTACAGATGTGATGAGAATGGCAGTAGAGAGATTAAATCTGCAGTAATAATTACAATAAGAGACTGATATCACTTCGTTTTGCAGAATTGAGTTTTAAAAAATCCATGTGATGAATATTTAGATATTAGCTGACGTGATAACTGGTGATAACCTGTGATAACGTGATAACCCGTGTTAACTGGTCATGGTCCCTTTGTGTTTTACCCACACGCATTAACACACACTAAACGAATGAATAGTGCTGAATAGTATGTTATAAGATCTAATCACTACAGGGCAAAACAGAATGATTTATTTAAACTTGTACCTTATTCGTTTAGACTGCTTGTTAAATAGGAATATTACGGATACGCCTGATGGCTTTTATATGTAGTTTTCATTTATAGAAAGTTGTGATTTTGACATCTTTCAAATTAACATTATTTCAAAGACAAAGGCTTCACATCTGGCCACAGTTAGCGTATTATCGTGGTAAAGGGGTCAATCATGTCTTTTTCCAATATCAATTACTTGCTCTCAATAAGAGTTTTCATTTTCCCCAAATGGGTTACTCTTCGTAGTGTAGTGTAGGTCATACTCGCCCATGACCTTGAGTTTAATGAGTCATCTTTCGATCTTTACAGAAGGTCATGTTAGCCTCAATTGAAGATACTTTAGAACAGTAGTTAGCATATCAATAGATATATTAGTTTATTCTTATCTTCTATAGAAAGAATAATTTTTTTCTAAATACGGGATGGAAAGGATATTTAAATTTCACTTCTTATCGAGATGTTTAGCATTTATTTTTGTACACTATATTTTTCTTTATTCTAAGTCAGTAACTTTTGCAGTTTAATGTTTTGAAATTTTCAGTGTTTTAAAGAACACTTTTTGTTCTCCTTTGAAATTTTGAAATTCTTAGTATACAGGTTGTCAAAAGAACCAGTTAGTATCTGTCACACTGGACATGTGGTACATTGTCTACTAAAAGGTATGATGTTTTATTGCTATTGCTCATTATAGCATTTTTGTTCAGACTCTCAGTCACCAAACCATAACTACGATTGTTCATGTTGTACTTGTAGAAGACGTATTTTAAAGAATTGCTTTGAACGTGCATAATGAAGAGCACAAGAAAATATTGCGTTGAAAATCTAACAGATGAGTTTTCATACTTGTAACAAATAAACAGGTTAAATTGTTTATCGTACGTGTCCAAATCTATTGCCGAGGTGGTCGATACATCCGTCTTGCTGCGACCAGCCGGGGCCACATTCACCCATTGATAACCGATGGATCGATGGTCTGTGACTTAATTCCGGTTACACATAGATTAACCCTTTCCACAGGAAAACTGTATAAATATTTAGAGTACAATTGACTTGATAAAAACCAACATTTCATCACAAAAACACCCTGGATAATCGCCGACGGCACACCTAAGTATAACACATCTTTGCCTTGACAAGGCTCATTACAACAGTGTCTCCATTTGTATAGATATCATAAATACGATAGATGTGATGAATTTGACATAACTGGAAATATTCCTGCAATGATAAATTATGTCAAACTAAGAGATAGCTTAGCGTAACGCTTAAAATTAAGAGTGCTGTCTCAAGCTACGTTTCTAACTTGCCCTCCCTCTTTCATTTCTCAATAAAATGTTCGGTTGATCAACTTTTAACAGCTATTGAGTCCTTTTAAAATGCGTTTTGATATTATAAGATTAATAGTGAACTAACTCCTCCGTATCTAAACATGTCCAGTAGATTAGATGAAATCCGAGGACTAGGGCAAGTGATAGAGGAAATTTTTACCACTATGACTACCTTAGAAACTCCTATGAATACATACTAACCAATGTTTTGATTATATGCCTGCCTACACATATGAACGTCTTGTACATTGAATTACCTCTGTGAATACATGTTTGAAGACAATGGTAATGGAAATAGCATATTACAAATTTAAATATTTAGTAATGTTTTGTTTTACTTTCCAAATATTATTTTTGGCTCCATGAAAAACAGCCACTACTCTGTAGAAGGCTGATCGGATTCCGAGAATGAATGAATGAATGAATGAATGAATGAATGAATGAATGAATGAATGAATGAATGAATGAATGAATGAATGAATGAATGAATGAATGAATGAATGAATGAATGGATGGATGGATGGATGAATGGATGAATGGATGAACGAATTTGATACGGATCCACTATGGAAAAAATGTGTCAAGTATAATATATTCTTTGTCCAGCAGGCCAATGTACATAATTTGTACAGGTCTGGCTTAGCTATGTCACATAAACATTTCCACATTTTGCACAAGAAGGTTATTGATATTTAGACACAAGCATATTACACAAAATATATGTATTATGTGAAAAAGTCACATAATTAGTGTCAAGTATTGCTTAACATTGTATCGACTATGTATACGGTTTGTTGTAAGGCAACGCCATGTCTCAAAGCTCGTCCTTATGGTGTGCCTAACTTTACCAACAATATACCAAAAACGTACCCCATTCAACTATGTTCGTACAATTGTGGTAATATAAGTCTAGAATACATTTGATAACACAACACGTAAATAAGACAGAAAATACATGTACTTTCTTGTCGTCACTTCAGAGAATGAATCTCGAGGTGAGTCACCTATATTAGAGTGGCACTACCACTTGGTAAAAGTTTTAAAAACACTTTTTTAATGCCAACGGTCGATATTTGACGTGGTGACTGCGCGCGGATCGCTAGATATCGATAAATTCATGTCATTTTCCGAGCGTATTTTTCACATCCCAAAGTTTTACGATCATTTCTGATTATGACCCGAAATCCCCCGAAGGTTTGTTGTTGTATGCTCATTGACGATATCCTAGGGAGTCCATAATAAGTTCGAACGACGCAATAATTTATCTCCCACTGCGAAGACTTTATATACAGCATTATACCTTTACCTCAGGTAAGTTTTTAAACTTCTCCTTAGTTTTTGTCGTGTTCATTATTCCCAATCAGTTGTATTATATTTTTAACCAAAACCACCAAATATTCGCCTTCTCTGATTTTACTATATTTTGTCGTCTGCCAGTGCTGAGACAGCCTGTCGGCCGAAACCAAGTTCCGTTTCGTAAAAATGTTTCCAATTTGAATATGGAAGAAAATGTACCGTTCAGATTTATATCACTGGTATCATCTCTTTGCATCATCACCTTTACTACAACGTGTGTCTACTATAACGGTGAAGTATTATTACAATGTCATTTATGTTTATCATTCCCGATATCCTTTAAATTAAGTTGCAAAGTGTATGATAAATACAACGCTAATAAAGGTGTGAAGTTTAATTTTTCATTTCAAAGTTAATGTTTTGCGTAGAGAACGACAACCGAACTTGCAATGCGAGACTGGAAGGTGAGAACCTTGTCAATTTTCTTTTGCTCTCCATTTTGCGCGTATGTAATTATGTACAAATATTAACATGGACTCACTCAAAGCAAAAAGCGTTTTGTAAGGCTGCAGAAGTAAACTGTTTGAGAATCTGAATTTAATCAATGGTTGATAAAATCGTACCGTGTTCAGCGCTGGAGTGGCATATCCACTCAATGGTCTATGATCGAATGTATAATAATTCAGTTAGGCGAGTTTGTAAAGTCGGCAGGCAGAATACAAAATGATCGGTAAATGTGAGTGTTTTGTCCAACAGTAGTAACATATTGTGCACATCTCAAATATTTTGAAATGCAATGTCTTGTTTAAGAGACGACAGGGTAACCCGACTCTCGCAACATTACAAACAATTTAACAACAGAACTGTGATTTAACTTATCTTTCGATTTTTTCGCATTTTAAAATGTGTACAAACATATTTAGATACACTCAAGCATATGTATGTGTTACTGCTTATAGCAGTCATTATCCCTTATTTGAGAGTTGGACTTTTGTCCGTTGTTGATGACGTTTTACCACATACGATGTAGGGATAGGCGCTACAAGTGTCTTAGATCGTGTGCACGCTACATGAAGCATGGGGCTCCTTCGTCATTGTTTCGAGTGAATGAATTTCCTTGTCACGTTGTATTGATGAATAAGTTTTAAAACTATTAAGGAAAATCACACGAACTTTTAGCAGTCAACAATCGAAAACTATCAAATATTGTGCTCGTAAAATACCACCGCAATAAATGCAAACAAAGAGAATGTACAATGTGAGTGGATGCTGTAGATTAAAGATAACTGACTGGACTCTTACTAACGAAAAGTATTTGAACACATTGAGCGTAAGCACTACAAATCAAAACATAAATTAGCGTTCATTTGCTTATGTTATCTAAAAATGCAGTTTGAAGATACTGATAACCAATAGATTACAGAAAATTGCAACGTTTATGATTGTTAAATTGTCTTCACGTTTGATTGGTAGAGGACGATCAATAGCGAGGTTTTCAGGTTGGTTTCTCTAATGATATGGGCAAAGTCATCGGGCAGAAAGGTAGGCTTTTATTGAAGGACATTTGAACTTCGTGTACTGTTCTTTTTGTGTGCCATATACTTCTTTTACGACTGACCTAATCCATTTCACCAATTTGGCCAAGTAGCATGCTAACAACGAGACCAAGAGTCAGCATTCGCAGCAGACTAGATTTAAACACAAAGAAAATACTTCAAACTCACAACATAGCTGACAAGAGACTTTTACCATGTCAATCCAAAACTCTCAATTGTACCCATGCAGTCGTACGACAATACCACTTTTAACGTGACTACCTTGTTTTCCTTCAGCAGTCATTGGTAAGACGGTTACATTGTATCATTAGTAGTCGTTTGTAAAGACCTTCTCACGATTATGAGTACACTATATTAAGTCACTGTCCCGCAATAATTGGTCCTGAAAGTTTAGGTATTCTTATATCAGTGATACTCAGACTCAGAAAGAAAAATTGTTTATAAAATTCTATTCAAAATACTCGAAAAGAACAACTGTGAACTACACCGGTCCGCAAGATATTCAATTACTGCATGATGCGTTTTTATGGTAAAGGCGCCCTTATCGAATAATTTTTCCCCCGTATATACACCAACGGCTTATTTGGCTTCTTAATTGGATCTGTTCTTAGATGTATACCTGCAAGTATTTCTCCTACTAAAACAAATGATAGGAGAAAAGGAGCTTCGCTATATTAACAGCTGTCTGATTTAATGCAGCGAGGAAATCATAATACATTTAGCGGGATCCACAACTGGGGAGTGATAACATCCACTTCACAGGTTTCACATTATTTGTAGTCATTAACAATTGAAGATCATTCACATTAAACTGAGTTTCAACAAAAAGAGAAGCATCATGCATCCATTAAGGTAATGGCGAACTTCAGTTATTCATGAATGTTCACTTTGCATAAGTAGAATATCAGCGAAATGCCTTGTTGTCTTTTCACTTAATTTGCACAAGGAAATTACTTCGCACGCTTCTTAAACTAATGATACCAGTAAATAAACATGTTACTGATGCAACGAGTAGGGTATGAACTGCAGAGAACCTTAAAAACTTGCTATACATGTATTTTGCCAGATAACTGAGATTGAAAACATACGTGCTTTCGTCGTGTACTAACGTCATTCCACGATCATCACTCTACTTCGGTCAAAGCGATCTCTTCCAATCTATCCGTACAATCGGCATTCGTGTCGGACGAGGGCGTACTTGTGAGATATTTGTCATGACAAGATGGTAGTCAAAGCACGAATAACGCGTATTTACAGGTATGATTCGAAACCAGAGTAAGAAAGTACAAAGGTCTACCAGTTTCCGGATCTGTTTCTGCCATTGAATTCTGCGAGATACTTGACGATTGGTGAATACACAGGATCTATAATCAAGCCTTCTTTCTAGTAAGTACCAAACAGCTAAATTATGTTAATCGATGTTGTGTATGGTAATCAATTTATGTCCATAGAATACGTTTGTCAAGCTTAGCCCTTGATGTATAACCATGGAGTATATGAAGTGATTCCAAAAATTCATTTACCACAGCCTACAATGCATGCGGTCATTCATTATTGTCGCTCAGGCATTATGTGTTGAATATGCATTCATTGTCTTCTACAGTGAAGTAATTGGCAGGCTCATCCTAAATCTGACATCATTTGAAGTTATGATCACTAATTTTCATATCGCCACTCCTAACGACATTATGTGTTCTCCTCATTCGAAGACTTCGTACCCTTTTTCTACGACAACCAGACCTGCCGTTGACATGAACAGAATATTTGGTGTTCAGAGTTCATCAGTTGTCCTAGCACTACTTGTAACACTACACGGAGGTTAGTGTAGGCCTAATTCTTGTTGATTTATTATAACAATGTCCCTCCTTACATGGGTGAAGGTTATTGAATTGATATTGAATGTAAGATCAATTTAAAGGCAAATACCCACATGAGAATAGTATTCTCAATTCGTAACTTCTTCCTTACAATGAGATTTTGTTACTGGTGGTTATGCAAATTACACAAATAGTTTCGGGTGCACACTTGGAATCGTTACCAAATGTACCACTAAAGTGAGTCATCTTTAAGGGGTTCCCCGTATGGGTTTCACATTAACTCTGATCGACCATTGTCTTTAATGGGCGCTGCACATGTAACGGCTCAACAGTTTCTGTTCTGGCACTGATTTAGTTTGCCCAGGTCTTTTGGAATATCTTTCTTTAATTCGTACGACAATATGATGTGGAGAAAATAAATTAATCGTGGGGTATCCAGTATACACGAGATGAAATACCAAAGTTCAATCTTTCACAAAATCACAGTCCATCACTAATAGAGTTAACGATTAATTGAATGATTAACGAGTCCCATCATAGAATGCGGCACATAGAACGCCAGGACGATACTTGTACGTCATCACAGTCATTAAGACTAAATATCCTAATTTCGAAAGAAGACATATTTCTATTTGTCTCCATGACTCGCTGGCCTTTTGCATTGTCCCGTAAGAAATATCAGAATGATAAAAGGTGGTTTATCCAAGGAGGGGCAATAGCTGATTATATTGGGAACAGAAAGCAAGATATGGAAGAATCAGCTAAAGATTTCAGCATCGAGTACGCAAAAAAACAAAAGAGAAGCTGATGTTATTCGAATATTTTTTGATACCCTCTTTTCTTTTAAGTCAGCCCTGCACTTAAATTATCGGTGTCCTTCTAATTGTGATATGTGAAGAGCAGAATGTTAACTTTTTACTGCTAACAAAGCAGGACGATATAATACATTTGATTTGTGACATTTACCAACTTGTCCTTGTCATTGGCAGCCTTTAATCGGACGTGATTATGTAAAATTAGCTTAAAAAGTAATAAAACCTTGCATCGACGATATACTAATTTGTTTTGGAGGCATTTACGTGTTGCCAAGAATCAAGTATATTTGTTTCTAAAGGACAGATTAGAAGATACGTGTGCACGCGCTCTTAAGCTCCTACCCAGAACAAGGGATCCGAACGGTCGCGGAGTCCGCAGCCCGTGCACGACTTGACCGGTCAATACTGAGCTGATCATCAGCCGGATAGTCTTAGTTGAGTGGGATTTGGTTTATTGGAGCTTGACTGGGGTTTGGTTTATTCATTGTACACGACATTAATCAGCGGACTGGTCTTACACGAAGTGCACAAATGTATGTTTGGAAATTCAAGAAAACTGCATCCATCTGCAGATCACCAAAGGTACCAATGACGAACCTTGTGATCCGGGAGATTCAATTCCAAAATCAATAATGATCACTTTAAGTATATTTGCCTTGAAGCAAAGCTATGGAATAAGTGTACAATATTATAATTTCTACATCTCAATTTTCCGCTCTGAATATCAAAAGAAGGAGAAGTTTTTTGTGAATTCTTGCCGGTAAGACCATTAAATAAAATTACGTAATTTTTTCTATCTTTAGTACCGCAAAAAATTAAAGTAGCTGTTGACACCTAGAGCATATGGATGAACATGCTTAATGATACCTTCACGTTAATGCGAGAGTTTCGCCTTACTGAATATTATTGAACACAGAACAATACGTTGTGTATCCGTTTTGTACTTGTCGCTATTTTGTCATGATCATTCTCGTAGTTGATATCAAATGGAATTGAACACTGTGCTTTTAAACTTTTGTTTCTTAAGCAGCTTCTTCAATCTCTTGGGTACAGACACCCGAAGATACTCTCGTCAGGGAAGGACAACCGACAACGTTGAACTGTAAAATCAGCACTGATGGAAGTCAACATCCGGTAATTACGTGGGTAGTGAATCCAAAGCCTTCAGGACGTATAATTGCACAAGCCGGCGTATCAAAAGATGATTGTTGTGGCGTCACTGGTGACATGTCCGATGGTGAGACCAACTTAATCATCAAGAACACAACACAATCCCATGATGGAGTGTGGCAGTGCCAGGTTGCTGGGTTAGGAAAGAAGAATGCCAGGGTTACTGTTATAGGTGTGGCATACTTTAGTTTGTTTATGAATTATGTTCATCGTGGTTCAATTGAAAGAATGACGGAAAAGATGCCAAGTGCTATGAAATGCTGATTGCGTACCTATTATGCGCAATATTGAAAAGCTAACCAATGCTATGATATCTAGTTTACGTACATATTACGGAAAATAATGCAATATCATTAAACTTTAACACAAAATGCATTTGAATAAAGATACAAATGTGTATTTTAATCATTTACTCAAATAATCATGAAGAATTATTGTTATTTAAACAGCTCGTGAACAAACCAACCATGTAAGAATTAAGGTCCTGGCAAATTAAGTAAAAGCTTTCCTTAATACCTATGTTTCTTTCGGACACCGAGCTATGGTTTGTTTTTATTAATGTAAAATCGGCCTTTAAATGTGTATCGACTTACAGACGTATGGCATACAGTTTCATTTTTTGAAGGAATCGTGATTTCATTTTGTATCGATGGTCATAATCACAGTCGGAAAGAAGTTGCCTCAGTTTTCTCGATCTATCATACGGGAGAGAACAATAGGCACACTAGTATTACAACTGTTATATTTTGATCGCCGATTGGAATTGTTTAAGAGGGTTTAATTGGGTTTCAAAGAAGTGTTGCTTTCCTTTCAGATAAGAACAGATATTTAGAGTGATATGCGTTAACAGAAATAAGAGAGAACGGCAAATAATCAGTGGGTTCGTAATATATGAACTTAAGATTAAAGCACTAAACAACAACTGCACATAAGATATTTTAGATTTTTTCAGAACGCATAACTTCTGCGTTATATATATATATATATATATATATATATATATATATATATATATATATATATATATATATATATATATACGAATTACAAAGTAATATGCTGTAATCTGTATTAGTATCTCTATAGATAACTATTTGTGTGAAGATTTCAGGATGCATGAAACTTAAATAACATATTATTACTTTGTATTTAAAGTAATTTGTGTAATATTTGTAACGCTCTGCTTTTAACATCGGGCATGGAAGTATACAGATGTCGTCGAGGGATCGTACAGTGCTCGATGCGGAAAGCAGAGCGTTAATAAAAGATATTGCTTGACACTGATAGGCTGGCAGAACGACGAATAATCAGTGGGAGACTGTTCCAGAGAACAACAATTGTGAGGACTCAGGAAATTACGTTTTTACTTTTTACCAAGATAGTGAAGTCATAATCAACAGTAATTGATACATTAGACTAACCTCAATATTTTTTCTTGAACTGTCAATCCAGAGGGCATGTTATTTATGTATTATATGCAATAAGAAAAATATCACTTCATACGCATACACATTTTTCAGGGAGAGACGAGCCACGCTGTTCCAAATTGAGCGACTTTGGCCCAAGAAACGAAGTGATTGTTGGGACTACCGTGGCATTGAAGTGTAGCACAAAGTCAAATTTACCATCGTCTACCAGACTGGTTTGGATGAAGGACAACATAGAAGTTGACCACGCACTAGGTTCTCCATTACCATACACCGAGCGAATAGAGAACTTCAACGAAGACCATGGTGTTACTTTTAGCTGCAAAGTGAAACACAAAGGTATCGACACTCCGTGGGTTTGTCCAAACACAATTACATTGGATGTGCAGTGTAAGTTCAATTTGAGAGTACTTAAGTAGGGAATTACATCAAGCAACTTTAAACAAGGTCATTGTCTGTAAATAGATATTTCCAAGCTCTTTCTATACTAGCATCCATTATAAAGGGTAAGTTAAACGTGAACGAACCATATGTGGAGGCGCTGAGAAATAGAAAATGACATTAGAATATTTTGAATCATATACATTAGAAGGCTAACACGTCATAACTAGTTTTTCAGAGTGAGTGATTTTGCATTGGTTCACAGTTCCGCCAGTCATAAACGTCCCACCATACAGGTGTGTTAAGAATGGCACACAGTTAGGTTGTGAATACACCCCAGGCAATCCACCGACTACCCAGGTCAAATGGAAGACACCGAATGACGAAACAGCAGTAAGAGATAACCCACTTACCATAGATGATTTCGAGGTACAGCATTCTGGCAATTATACATGCATTGTAAACAACACATTCTTTGATGGAATTCAGGGAAGAGACGTTGGAATTACAATGGTTGAAGTACAGTGTAAGTCGAATTTATTTTTGACAGGACAACATAGAACATAAGAGAGTTTAACTCTCAAAATGTCAGGGACATTTTTTGAGTCATTTGAATATGGGCACTTTAGTTCAATCACACTATTGTCATTATGCATCGTTGCATGGCACAACTGGTGCTTTGGTATAGAAAGACTAACATTTTCTTATTTTTGCACTGATATTGTATTATTTATTACCATCGAAATTTCGGAAAAGACTTTCCATGCGTTATATTTTAAGAATGGTTTTCATTCTTCGTATAAGTCTCAGACGTTCCATCTTCCTATACCAAATTTGCGATGTCTTATCTTTATTTCACCTCAACAGACAACCCAATCGTTAGCACACCTGTTGTATATGATATAAAGGAAGGTGAAGAACTTAAACTTGATTGCAGTGTCAAATCAGTACCAGCAGCCAATGAAATCATATGGAGTACGCCTAGCGGTAGTATATATCGAGGGAATACTTTGACTTTGCTCAGTGTGAGGAGGGGAAATGCAGGGTTATATACTTGCCATGCTACCAATACATTCTGCGATGATATCGGAGGACATGGAACAGGTACAAGTTCGACAGTTGTCAGTGTAAAATGTAAGTTGACAAATTGTGAATTGTGGAAATTTAATGTCGTCACAAACCTTTGGATTAGGTTATTTATTTACTCTCCGAAGTTCTATATCATGTCTTTTTTAATGAGATTAGGAAACACACCTGTTATAGGCTTAGTGCAGCTTTGCTTTTGTTAAGAATAACACTGAAGTAGTCATCTTGTCAACACTTTGGAACACCAATCTGATCCTTTCATTATGGAACGAGTCATCATGGCAACTTCGGTTTGGAAGTGCTTCTCTTGGTTTACATTTAAGATTATTTCTTATGGAATATTGATTAATATATATCTGTGTGTCTTTCTCTTCGATCGAGTGATGTGTGACAATTGCGTAAGATATATATATATATATATATATATATATATATATATATATATATATATATATATATATATATATATATATATACTTGTTTAGTTCAAGATCAGCTGGAGTAGAGTGCTCAATACTAGAGTAGAGCTAAATACACAACTGAGTTGATGAGGATAATCTAAAACATTACATTTCCACTACAAATTTGTTTCGTATAGGCTGCAGAGCCGCCTACACTCATCGGGTGGCTGTGATCGACTGAAACTTCAGGCGGGAAACGATTTCTTTTGTTTTGTTTTTGTTGGCACCTGTTTGTTGCAAAAGGTTGAATAATTAGTGACTGCACAAGAGAAATTTTCTCCTGTGTCTGCAGGCCGATACTAATTCGTTTCTATTGTTGAGGGAGCACATTTCTGGATATCTGAGGAGTATGAATTTCTCGTGGAGGCACAGATTGCATTTTCTTGTGACGTTGGAGTATGGATTGCATTGCTTTATTATTTTCCAGTCAATCCTGTATTCTGTCTTTGCATCTTTCAGTGACCAGATGTGCTTGCTCAGTTCGGTGCTGTTTCTGTATTTTGTGTTGCGGAATGATAGCATGTGGTTATTATATCTTGTTTTGAATGGAGTCTCCGTCAGGCCGATGTATGTTGCGTGTGTATTGTTGTCTTCTCTGGTGACCGTTGCTTGGTAAACCACGCCCTCGGTGAGGCATTTTCCTGGCAATGGGCATTTGCTCTTTTGTCTGCAGTAGCATTCTTTATTGGCGATGGTGGCGGTTGTGTTCTTGTTTTCCATTTCCTTGGCAAGTACTGATTTGTTGTGTGAAGTGATAATACTTTGCATGTTCGGCATACAGCTGTAGCTTAGTTTGAGTGTATTCCTGTTGAATATCTTCCTGAGTGGATGATCGTGGCGGAAACATTTGTCGATTAAATGTAGAAATTTGCGCCCGATGTTGGTGTTGACGCTATTGTCAAACGGTGGGTTGAACCATATGATGTTTCGTGTTCTTGTGCGTTTTTCCTGTTGTTGTACGGATTTGAAAGTGAGTTGGTGGTCGTAGCCGCTCTTTTTGAGTGCATCTTGGTATGGTGTGATGGCTGAATCGAATGTTTGTTTGTCTGATGATATGCTGGTCAATCGCTTGTTGATGGATTCTGGTATGTTGCGGATGATGGAGGGTGGGTGGTTGCTTCTGTGGTTGACGTATAGCGGGATGTTGTTTGGTTTGGTGAAAGGCTTGAAAGTTTCAGTGCGTAGGTCGAAGGTCACGTCCAGGTAGTTGACAGATTTCTTGTTGGTTTCTATGGTGATTCTGAAGCCGTGGTCTTTGAAAACTGCGCATATTTGTTTCTTTATGTTCTCCATTTTCCTAGGTGGTTCGTTAAGTGCAGCCAGGCCGTCGTCTCTGTAGAGGCCTGCCGTGTCTCCGCATATTGGTTTAAGCAGTGACAGCAAGTAGGCCCCTACAAGCTCGCAAGTTTCTGCGCCGTCGAAACTGCCCATTGTCACATCAAATAGTGTGTCTGTTGTCTTCTTACACCAGGTTGTGTTGTCATTGAAAAGTAGTGATTTCTTTGCTTGCAAGATGATGTTTCTCTCTTCGGCAGTGATCGTGTTGTAATTTGATGCAAATGAAAAAAGCATTGGTCTTTGCATCAAATTAGGCCTGACAGAGACTCCATTCAAAACAAGATATAATAACCACATGCTATCATTCCGCAACACAAAATACAGAAACAGCACCGAACTGAGCAAGCACATCTGGTCACT
>LD347520.1:62726-73396 GCA_001465055.1 Ptychodera flava
CTTTGTGTATCCTGAGTTAGTATATTATGTACGGAAAGTTGTTGATTTACGTTATCTAGTCGTCGATGACGATGAGAAAGTCTGTGAATTATGAACAGCAATTTCTGTCGAAACATTTTATATGCTATGAAATAATACCGCTCTACCGCATTTCGCGTTTATATATATAGCCATGGTTTGCTCACAGTACTAGATTTCCTACTCTGAAAATAAGCGAAGCTAAGAAAGAGAATAGGTTCACAAAATGCTAAAACAATTTCTTGTCAACATATTAAAGGGTTGGCAAGTTGATAATGGTGTTTACCACAATTTTCATCAGTATTTTTTCCAAC
This sequence comes from Ptychodera flava, assembly GCA_001465055.1. NCBI lineage: Eukaryota > Metazoa > Hemichordata > Enteropneusta > Ptychoderidae > Ptychodera > Ptychodera flava. The sequence continues at coordinate 63,059 of LD347520.1, forward strand.
ATTCACCTTACCTCATGGCAACAATTAATTTAATGGATGTTTATAGACCTGGCCTGAGGGGTGGATCTTTCCAGAGCTATGCACGGACTCGTGTCATGGTTCTTTGCAAGCGAGATTATCTGCCCGAATCAATGCACCTGTTGCGCTAGGTGACTTTGACCTTCGGACCATAAACTGTGCTTCTAAACATAAATGTACTGTCTGTAGACGTCTTCTGGTACCGCAACACTTGTTCGACCTCGCTTCTTTCAAATAAGACCGGATTTTTAAGAGCATAATCCGAAGAAAAAGTTAAACAACAAGATAAACCACATACGTTCAAGGGAGGCAATTTCGTGGCTATCATTTTAATTTATTCGGTTTATTTATTCGTGGGATTCGGGGGGACGGGCTTTCACTACATATAACTTATGCTAAAAAGAATTATTTAGAAAAATTAATAAAACAATACAAACGTAACATGCCACGGCAAGAAACACAAAATATACAAATATACAAAAAATTGGAGTTTTAAATACACACACTCTCTCAAACGACACATATCAATCCTACCAAAATGACATCACGTCGACCTCTACGGTATGTGCATATTTGCTGTATGTGTTGTCCTTCAGAGGAATGTTTGGGGCCAACGGTGGCTCATGTGCAAATATTTCTTCATCAATTTCTCGTATATATTGAACTGTAAGCTTATGCGTGCTATTGTGTACAAGAAGCGACAGTCCGATGGGCAACTGACTATTAAAATGGACAGAGGACAAACAACCACAGGTGCAAAATCGTCGCAGAAAAGGAATTTCATTTTTTTGTCATGTATATTTGAAATATTTCCGGACTTTCAACAAAATATACATCGGCATACATAATAACCCAATAATGTCTAACGTGGCTGGAGACACTGCACCTAAGAATAGCTCACAAAAATGTAAGCATTACCCTTTCACAAAACAAACTGCATAGTTGTATATCACTGACGTCGTTGTGTTTTTCATTGCTATGGTAGCTACTGTTTCTTTTCATTCAGCTTGCCTCTAAAAATGGCATAGATTTCTGGCAATACTAGGCTGGCCGTTGACTGGACAAACGGACCAGCCTGTTCTAGTATAACAGGTATCCATTTTATTTCTAAAACATGAAGTGTGCATACTTGTATCTTTTACAAGGCAGTCGTAATTTTTCGACGGCTATATTCAATAGCGTTCTACGAAGCTTTCAGCAATCATTAATTCTAAATCAATAGAATGCATTAAATCTAACCAAGAAATTGTCGTCCATGTGAGCTGCAACAATTGCTTGGCCTGATCGGTGCTGCAAATGTATTGACAGTGTTTGCTTGTATAAAACGAAATGGTGTAATATTGATTTATTTAATTATTAACACGATTGGAACTAATTTTGGATAATTGGATGGTGATATAATGTATGTTTATGCAACCTCATGTACTTTTCGTTTTAAGTTACACACGAGTTTTTATGAGTAATTTGTAATATTGCAACATTCGGCTGTATGGCACATAACAGTTTTGAGAAATTCGAAATATATGAAGATCCAATTATCCAAAATTAGTTCCAATCGTGTTTATTTAATGTTTTGCGGTTCGACGCAATTTCTCGCTTGCTATTTGAGGAAATAATTCGCTGTATATGTGTTTGTCCAACAGTAACCGCTTAAAGTCTGAGAGTGTTGACAGTAGCACGAATGTCTTATTCCAATATCAGAAGACTTCGTCTCTACGTCATATTGTTATGTATGATCGGTGTCCTACTCATGTTCAGCTACCTAGTCCTGTTGAAAAATGTCGTGGAAAAGACGAAACCTGAGCCAACAGTTGGAATGCCAGACGGAAACAAACAGACCAAGAGTTTGCGAAATGTGAAGTCATCTACAAAGAGACCAGAGAGCTGGATGACAGGAACGCTGAAACCTCACAGAAAAGCTGTGGTACCAAACATCGCCCACTTCATTTGGTTCAGCTGTCATGATTTCAGATTTGACCATCTCATTCCAGTGCTCAGTGCTTATTACGTTATGAAGGCGGATAGAATTCTTTTTCATACCGACTGCGAGCCAGACAGCAGATGGTGGAAAGAAGCCAAGGTTATTCCAGTTCTCGAAGTAGTAAAGCGACAACGAATGACGCATATTTTTGGCAAAAAGCTGAACCCTTCTCTACCGGAGCACGCAGCCGACGTCGCGCGACTGGAAATACTGCGTGACTTTGGCGGTATTTATCTCGACACAGATGTCGTTGTCGTAAATTCACTTGAGCCGTTACGTCACTACGAATTTGTTATTGGACAACCTGCCACCCATGTATTTAATAACGGTATGATTGTTGCTTCTAAAAATTCAACATTTTTGAAAATGTTCTACGACAGCTATAAGTCGTATAGGGGCAGATGTTGGACATGCAACTCGGGAACAGTACCTCTGAATATCGCCCGCCAGCACCCAGGGTTGGTACACATTGAAAATTCCAGTGTGGTGGAATGGAACTACAAGAAGCTTTTCTTCGGCAAATTAAATTGGTGGGAGAACAGATATACCATCCACGTGTGGATAAGAGCCTATTTTAAAAAGCGCCCGGGCTCTGTAAAATTTACAGCGGATAACATAAAGGCGTTAAAAACATCCTACGGGGAAATTGCTCGGTACATCTATTATGGAACCAAGGACATATTGGACGAGAACTTCACCTTGTCTAGGATGGAGAAAGATGCTAAACATATCGAGTTAACTTCAGTATCACTGACGAGAAATGACGAGTTCGGATGACATTTTACCTACCGAATAACGTGCAGTCTAATAGGGAGGGAAACAACAGTCACATTGGTGTTTAAGCATTTTGAATAGACTTAATTTTTTTGATTGCCTTTCTACCTACCTGTGTGTCTACTTTTTAAAATTTGCTCACTTGTTAATCTCCATGCGGGAATTTCGTCCACAATTGATTTGAAGATAATTTGTGTGGAAATTTGTGTACAACTGCCAGAAATATATGAGACTATAAACCTATGTTCAACATCCTTACTTTCTGTGTTTGTCTGTTAGCCTGTCTATATCGGACTTTGAATTTTTTTTTCTGCGAATGTGTTATTCAGTAATTCATTACGAGTTAATGTTCTGTGTCATAACTATGTTTACCAGTGAATGCAACAATTGAACTTACATTATCCCATTTCAAAAACATCTTGCAATAAAACAGTATACAAAAGAGGTAAATATCATCTAAACTTCTCTTATTTAGTAGGGTAAACACATTTTTGATCTATGTCTATACTGTTGCATCTCATCAAAGTTACTCAGACAGATATACGACAGGATAGTCAGGATTGCATATTTATCCAACAGACATAGGCCAGCTTATTCATATTTGTCTGACAGACACAGCATACGTAAAATAAGTATAAAGCCAGATATATGTTTTTATTGCGTTTTACAAAAGGTTCAAAACGTCCATAATGCATCGTATCACATTACCTGACATCGGATCAAATCGATCGCATCACTGTCACAACCTACTTACGGGTACCGTAGTCATGGTCGAAATGTATAAAGTACTTTAAACCAATGATAAATGAGGAATATGAAAGAAATATGAAAGGAATTGAAACTGGTTCTCATGCTATTTTGATTGGCACCAAAATGAAGTAAATTATATTTTTAATATAATGAGTCAACACCTAGCACAAACTTCACAGTTTGCAATGATACAAGATTACAGGTCACTCGACACAGTTTTCATAAAACAGTCAACTCAACTATTAAACAAAACGTTTTTAGCATTTTGCATTGTGGACTGAGACTGTGTCTTATGTTTGTTAACATTTGTTTTCTGAAATGGCTCGTGGAACCGAGTTAGTCCCTGCAGGTCAGCAGTCGTCTGCTAACTTGAAGCCATGTCAGACAAATTAAAGACTAGTCTGGTTCAGTTGACGTATAATTCTGATAACTCTAACTCCACTACCTTTTCACTCAAGCCACTATAGCACGGCGTTATCATTAAAAAGATCGTATATCAATATTTGAACCTAAATGAACTTAACATAATATATCATAACATCAGTTAATGCGTTTGTTTGAAGTTCTGAAGGTTACTGATTAGATTATTTGTTGAAAAGGATATTGAATTTATTCACAATAAAACGTCACATAGATGTGTCTACAATAAACAGGAAGCATCATATCTACATAATTGTAAAAATGTAAAGCAATCGAAAATCCACAAAGAATGCTTTGTGTAGCAAAGTGAAAATTACAAAATGCCTATAGCGCAGTTTATTCGTCAAATTGAGTTCAGGGCGTTTTACATTAGGCCAAAGAAAAAAGAGTGCTGTTCCGATACTCAAACCTACCCTATTTTTGGCCTGCCGACCCTAAACTTGTTAGAGCTACGTAAACACGGAAGTAAAAAAAACCCTGTAAATCACGTTTTCGTTACCTGGCATTAGGTTTTTGCTTGAACGAGGACGTCTTTTATGTTTTTATTCTCTTTATGTGTATGATACGTTTTTCTGAAAATGTTGTGGCCAGTGTTTGATCGCCCTGAACCCCTGAAAAATGCATATTTAAAATAAAATTATTTAGGAAAAAATCCCTGCCGACCTACCTACTTTATAAAACCACATTATCGGAACAGCACAATTTATTTTTTTGTTGGCATTACCACTCGGTCCTACCAATTTATGAACATGTGTGTATCTGCTTTTGCCCTACCAATTACCACTGGGTCCTACCAATTTGTGAACATGTGAGTGGGGTGAAGGCGATGAGTGGGGTGTACGCGATACAGGGGAGTTTCATCCGGAATCAAACAATCGGACAGAAACTAACTAACTACTGCGGAGACTCAAAGGTAACGCTTCGATCCCTAGGAAATCCTCACCTAGGCTGCCAAATTATGTTTGTATGGAGTAAGACACACACAAAATTTATGGCGTCGTGAAATTGCCTAATTGTTCATAACGTTGTTTTATCTGAGATAAAATTTCTTCCGTTGCCTTAGCCAACATTTAATCAGGATCGAAACTGTCAAAGGTTGTATCGGGCCATCACTTGAGTCAACATTATAATACGTTTTATTGTTGACTGCAACGCATTCTTCAAATTTTTATCATTGGAGAGATTATTTGTTGACACATATCCTTTTCCTCCTGTTTTTGCTTTTCTTCCTTTTGTAGCTTTAACTTTTCCAATTTTATTTTTCGGGGTAATTTTCCGTTCTCGCGGAGACAGTACAAGGCATTTCAGCCCGATTAGCCCTGGTGATCCTATGCAAAGTATCATTGCGGTATATGCTTTGATCACAGCTAAGTAAACCGCGTCGACAGTGGTCACTGCTCGCATTCATATATCCCCAATATAGACACGCCCCTTACATAAAACTGTGTTAACACTTTGTTATCAACAAATAAAAAAGGGGAGGCTGTTCAGTTTTGCATATGATACTGCTGATGAAAGCCGAGAAGAAGCCTGCTCACTGTAATGAAACACAGACGTTGGGATATTGCCTGCATAATCAATTTGTCCACAATATCACACATCAATATGGTAAAACTGACAATCATTTCATTTGCCATGATTGTATCTTACATTAAATGACTGCCAAATCCCAAAAATCTAAACTGTGATACTTATAAGATATACTCATATCTTCCATTGCAGAGGGAAACACAGTTAATTTTCAGACATCACATTTAGTAGTATCCCAACTGGGCGTGCGTAGTAATTTTGCACCAAATCACAACAAATCGGTTCAGGCTAACCTCTGAACTTTCAAAACTCCTTGAATGTAAAATGCAAGTTAGAACGAATTCGCTGTGGGTACTTGCATACCTGTACACACCGCCGGAATTTAACCCTTGAAACTCGTAGATTTTGTAGCATGGAAACAAGAGTAAATAAATCATAAATCAAACGTTTATTTGCAGGGTCTCTCAAGACCAACGACCAGGACTTTTTCAAAAATGCACTTGTAAATACTCACACACATATGTTAGCAAAAAGAATGCCCTCAAACTAAATCATAGCAATGACAATAAAGTCATACTGGGCTTCGGGGATCCTCGGGACATTGCTGATCACGATTTTGATGATTTATGTAATCAGCATATCAAAGGAGAGTACACTGTATGTATGACATTATTTCGCCTTCCTTTGTATTAACAAATTCTACGACACAAGCATGGACCTATCCAACTTAAGAATGGCTTACTTTGGTATTATAATCTGAGATCGTGATCTATTATATTGTCACGCTCGAAGTTAGGGGAATTACGAGTTGAGGTACCAGTCCAGTCTTTGATTGTTTCTTAAGATTAAATAAGATCACACCATGGAATTCAATATCCCGTTCTCGATTGCTCTCATTAAAATGTTAACCAATAATTAATTAAAGTATCACACTATCTCTTATCTGCTCGTACGATCTGAGTCAATGACTTCACACGCCTTGGTTACATGATGGACGCTTCGAGATAAAATTTCTACAGAAAAGGGCGTTACACTATGTGTTTGCATGTGATTACTTGAAGCCTTACAACATTTTGACACTTGAAAGGCACGGCTACGCTTCGATTTATTGTTGAATTGATAGTGAACGTGTATCCTTCGATGTGTGATTTCACTCAATTTGCATTCGGAAGCAAGTTCATCTACTTGGTATTGCCGCACTCTGAATCTAACAGATCAAGACGCCAGGTAACAAATGTTCTCGATCAAAATTTCTAAAACTAATACTTTGCTGCTTCGTGTGGTTCATTAGTAACCCATGGTCTAGTATTGAATACTATATCTTGACACGGCCACACAGCGACCTTGGAACTCTAAAATTGACATTTATTGTAAAAATAACACAAGCATTTGATCCAATTAATTACAAAAAACAAAGGGTACGGTGTACAATAGCCTTACACACAGCTTTGACTCAGGCATCTATGAAGTACAAAGTTCTCGGTGTGAAGTAATTAAAGGTTGATATGGCCGTTGTCATCGCGGTGAGCCCGTAGCTTGACATATACCCTCTGGTTGTGAGGTTTGCCTACGGTTTGGTGAAATTCAGGGCCGGGTCACTGCTTTGATTTTAAAATTGGACGAACCGGGCTCTGACAGTTCTGCCTTCTTTGTATCCCGAGTCAGTATATTATTTATAAAAATTGTTAAGTCAGGTTGTATGGTCGTGGATGACACTTAGGAATCTGTGAACTATGAACAGACATTTATGTCAGACTTTCTCTGTGTGATTTAATGCCACTATACCGCATTTCGCATTTTTTATTCAGCCATGATTTGCCCAGAGTACTTAGATTGTTATTTTGCACATTTGTGAAGCTAATAGAATCGGTTCACAAAACGCCCAAACAATTTTCTGGTGTACACATCACAGGTTAGCAAGCTGATATTGGCGTTGACCACTGTTTGTATGAATTATTATCAACGTCCAGCTTACTTGGTGACAACGATTTACTAAATGAATGTTTATAGTCCTGGCCGACGGATAGATACATCTAGAACTATGCACGGAACCGCGTCATTGCCCTATGTGGATGAGATTGCTAGTCATCACAGCAGCTTACGCTCAAGGTCACTTTGACCTTCGGACCACACACCACAAAGTAGTGGATCACAAAGGATAATAAGCAATAACATAAATGTCATAAATGTAAGCGGCTTCTGGTGACACAAAACTTGTTCGATATCGGTTATTTAAAAAAAAACTTGATTTTGAAAGACAGAATGCAATGAAAAAGTTAAACAACAAAAAACCGCCTACGTTCGAGAGAACCAAAAGGCTGTGTAATTTTAATTTATTCAGTTTATTTATTAAGATGAGTAACGGGCTTCGCCGCGAGAGAAGAAGAAATGATCAAAAATAAATACAAAATGATAAATATAACTAAATAAATATACATTTAATCAAGTAATAAGAAGCACATAATATACAAAACAATTTGGAGTTAAATAAGGAGTTAAATAAACTCCCTCCATCAAACAGAAGCGACCTCCAACCGACCTCTACCTTGTATGAGCAAGCTGCATATATTGTCCAGCTACAGAGGAATTTCGGGGCAAATGGTTACTGACACGCAAAACTTTTTTTAGCACTTTTGTGTTAATATTAAACTATTTGTTTGCTTCTCTATACAGTGAGTGACTGTCAAATTGGGGACTTAAAATTAACTGGGCTGAGAACAGACACCAACAGGTGCACATTCATCAGAGAAATGTAAGTTAACTTTGTTTTTTATATGCTTTTGAAACATTTCCGAATTCTTAACACAGTGTATGACTGAATATGTGCTAATCCTACACTGTATTAAATGGTTGTTTGTTTTCTACAAGGTTGAACATTGGATTGACAACCAACAAGCCAGCGCTAGACTAAGACATATCAGTTTCCTCTCTAGAACGGGAAGTGTGTACTCTTTCCCATCTACTACAAGGTCGTCGTTTAATGTCCAACAACCACATTTACGCACATATTACAAAGCGTTCAACTTTAACAATTTAACTTTTTCTTCAATGAAATGAAGTTGAATTTAACTAAATATTTTTAGTATTATTCTAGTATTTTTTCATTTTCAATTGAATTAACTGCCTGTCAGTGAAGTGTCTGACTCAACTTCAGTTCCAGGTCGCTGGAACTGAAGTTGAGTCAGACACTTCACTTACAGGCAGTAATGCTCGCAATTTGCCAACTGACCACTACATGTAGTGATATGCGTACATGTGAATGCACAGCTTCTATAGAGGCTGTCTTTCACCCAGTTTAAGCAATTTATTCGTTGCTTCGATAAAGTTTGTGTGCGAAATGTGTAGGGGCGTGAGTGCGAATTCTCCAGCGTGAGCAGGGGTCGCAGTTAGAAAAATGTAATATCTTATTTTATTGAGCCACATTTTTTTCGAGAAAGGGGATTTGGCGATTGCTTCTGTCTATGGCTTCTATGCAGGTGACAGGCTGCCGTATGTTGAGTTCGAACTCGATTGAAAACCTATCGTACTGTCTGCATTGAATTATTTTGCAAGCAATTTTACCGCATCATCTGTCGCCCATATCCGACTTGTATTTACATTTGGCAAAACTTTGCAGACATTCTCTGAATCTTGCGTTGGAATTTCACTAAAGATCCTCCCCAGGATCCTATGCTTGCAGAAAAATAATTACCAATCATACGGTAAGGCTGGGCCTGGAAACCGTGCGTCAGTAATTTGCCTCCAACAGTATAACACTTTTGTGAAGAGTGCGATGTTCTTGCTATCATGTGCCGTTAACAACGGGGTAATTATTGCATGTTTGGTTACGGTACATTTTGAACAATGCTCATATGCTCATTTAGCTGTTTTCGCCTAATGTATTTTCTTTGCACGCGCACAGCAAAACCTTTGAGAACTTTTAATTTGTGTTAACAGCAGCAATATACTTACCCATACAACATCATTTAATATAAAGAGGTTAGATGCATCATACTTAGTTCGATATGCATAAAGGATGGTCATGTAAAAATGTTTATCAATGAATATGAAAGATACTGCCTTTGCTATAACTGGTAATACTTTTAATTAAAAAAATGAAATCTCACATTTCATGTTAGATAGTAAAGGAAACACTACACTTACATTTGTCACGATATCAAGAGCATTGTAATGAAACAGTTTGAAACATTTTCATCCCAGAGGTTTTTCGTGAGCATAGTAATTGGGTGATGACGTCATTTTAAGAATAGTATGGTTCATGCCAATTTTATTCTTTTCTGTGTCCTCCAAACATATGTTAATATATCCTGGATGGAACTCGATTTATGTATAAATAGCTGTATACAGCAGAGTAATCATAAGTGGTCTTCAGGCCATGGAAAGCACTCCTAGTAGTACATAGACGAGGAGGTATGTGAGCAGCAACAATTGCATGTTCTGATCGGCGCTACGAATGTGTTGCCCGTGTTTTGCGGGTATAAACAAGAACGACATAGTATTGGTTTACTTAATAATTTAAGATTCGGCACTGAGACGTAATTTCCAACCAGCAATTTGAAGGAATAAATAATTGTACTTTTTTTGTCCAACAGTGACCATTCAGTCTCAATGAGTGTAACGCAAATGTCTAATTCAAATGCCAGAAGAGTTCGTCGTTGCGTTGTCTTGTTATGTATGATCATTGTCCTGCTACTGTTCAGCCACCTAGTCCTTGTGAGAGACCTCATGGGAAAGTGAAAAAATACGCTCTCCATCGTGGAAAAGACAAAAATTAAGCCCGCCGTCGTGGAAAAGACAAAAAATGAGCTCGCCATCTTGGAAAAGACAAAAAAGAAGCCCGCCATCGTGGAAAAGACAAAAAATAA
>LD347520.1:86367-96900 GCA_001465055.1 Ptychodera flava
TTGCACGTCGATCTGGCTAGATTATATAACTATTCACCGTCTACCTACATGCTAACAACGACTACTTCTGCTTCCCCTAACTTATGGTACCACTCTTCCCATTTAGAAAGGCTGAATACAAAGACAGGGTTTAGCAAAAAGAGAAGCCGCCTATATTCGCGTATACCGAATATATGGCTGCGTCAAATCTCCACACGATGGTAAAGACGCCTCATTGGGCCTCATTGATATTCGCCTGGTAGGTTCTAAATATCATTGTTGTCTGTGTTGTCCTATAGAAGCACATTTTGAGTCAGTCACTTTATTATTTACAAATGTTCTCGAGCAATTTTGTATCGTGCTATATTGCTTTAAAACACTCCCTAATGGTCACCTGTACATTAATGTGGACGATTAGTGTAAGGTCACTTTTGCAAGCTTCGCCACATGATATCTTACACACGCAAAGCAGAAGTATAATTTTATTTTGGTTTGGCACCCTTAACCAGTGCTGTTTCGCTTTGTAAACGGCATGATTGCATATCACAGCTTTTGCGAATGTTTGTCATCTGCGTGATGGTCGCTCCATACTTCATTCGAAATGCCAACTGGAGTATTTAGTGGTCAATAAGTAGTTTTAGACTAGAGTCAAAGTGGATAACAATGATGAGCTAAGCTGGGATGTACTAATATGTATCAGTGTTCTTTCTGACACCAAAAGTATATACTCGCATGTGTCAACAAGTTAGTCGTCAATATGTTGTATTCAATCAGATTTCGCTGCACACCTGGAAACATTCAGGAACTATATCACGTTTGGGCTGATAGAATGAATTACCAAGAGTATTTTATAAAAGACGTGATTTTATTTTAACATAATAGTATTTTAAATTAAGAAATGAGTTTTTAATGATTAATCTAACTCCATCATGGGCACCAATGCCGTCAATGTTTCAACTGATTAAGTGTGGGTCTTGGCGCATATGTGAATGCCTATCTTCAATTTTTGACCATCAGAATTTATTTTCGTAGCGATCTACTTTTGCTATCAATAACTGCAAAGATTCTATTGGTATTCCACCTGAGTCACTGAACACATTTACTGCTGAGTAACTTTAGTTCCCTCCATGACGTTTTAATTGTAATGAAAAATTGATCTCTTGACCACAAACCATGCTTCCGAGGTCGAACAATTAACACAAAAGCTGTTCGGCCTCGGCTGCTTCAAATTAAACCCACTTCCGAGGGACAGAATACAGGGACAAAATTCAACAACAAAATAAACCGTCCACTTTCAAGAGAAGCAATTGTAGGGCAGTGTCATTTTGATTTATAATCTGTTCATTTATTCGGGGTAGCAACGGGCTTTCCCAAAATTTCAACTCCAGAAAAATAATAATAAAATGCAAAGATAAATTGAGAAATATAACATCGGCAAAACAGGAAATTATAAAACATAATATACACAACACTTTGGAATTCAATAACCCCTTCTCCCAGGTGCAATATCTCCATCGAACGGATTGGACATCTCCTCGACCTCTACCTGGTATGTGCAAGCTGTGTTTGCTGTACGAGTTTACAAACGGAGGAATTTCGTGGTCAACGGTCACCCATACAAAATATTTCTTCTGCACTTTTTTGTTGATAATTAACTATCTGTATGCTATTTTGTACAGGGCGCGACTGTCCAATGGGCGACTGTACATTTGAGTGGGCTGAAAACAGACGACCGCACGTGCATAGTACTCTCAGAAAAATAATTTCAGTTAGCTCTTAACATATGTTTGAAACATTTCCGCACTGTCACAAAAATACCTATCTCAATACGTATTAGTCCTACACGATCTTAAAACAGGTAAGTGTTTTCTACCGGAGACGCTGCATAAAAGATAGCACATGTAACCACTAACCTTTCACCTAGCAAATTGCATAGCTGCTTGTCGCTGCCGTGGCTACGTTTCTTGTTGTTATGGTAGCTAGTAGACTTTACATTTCATTGAACTGTGTATAGCAGAGGTAAGCAATTCTGAGGTTAAGAGTTCAAAGGACAAACCAACAAGCCAGCCGTGGAGCAACAGTTATCCAAAGTCATTTCCTTTCCAAAACTGAAAATGTGTAGGTCCCCTTATCGATCTACAAGTCTCTAATTGTTGTCCTCTTTTCAACTGCCATATTTTACCGCATATTACAAATCTTCGAACAATTATTACTTTTTAGATAACGAAATGACGTTAAATTTGTTCACACGGTTTCGCACTTTTATGAAGAGCTCTACTTTTGTTACCAATGGGGTAATTATTGAATGGTTTGTTCAAGTATATTTCCATCAATTCACATGTATGCAAACAATTGCTCGTAGTCTTGTCTCACGTTAGTGTGCTGGTTTTTTGAATATTCTTTGAATATTCAGACTGAATTTGCCCAAGATGAGTATTTTTTGTTTTCTCATCACATTTTCAGTAAGTAGGTATTTATTATTGGAAAGTTCGTACTAATGTGTGAGTGTGTGAACATATCTCTGTAGTTACACTTAAATTAATTTGTAGAAATCACTTTCAGGTACCCGCATACATGTGAAGACGTTGCCATGTGTGCTTTCTTTAAAGTGCTATCTTTCTTCAACGGTCTTGAAAGAATTAATGTCCAAAGACAAACCATGCAAAAATTGGGATTATCTGTATAATACTTAGTTTGATATGCGTAAAAAGTGGTCATGGAAAATTCTTAATGAATATATATGAAAGATACCACCTCTTTTAATAAGTGACGAAATTCTTAATTACTGTAACATGATTATTGAACGTGATATCATTTTTCCATGATGGGCAGGATAGTACATTGTTCATTACATAGATTACAATGTCAAGATCGTTGCGATAAAACATTTAAGGAATTTTCTTCCAAGGGGCTTGTTGTTTCTTTCAAGTAATTGGTTCTTGGTCGAGCCCATTTAGAAATAGTACAATCCTCACCAAAGTCATTATTTTCCATATCCTCCTAAGATATTTTAATATGTCTCACATGGAACTTGGGTTTTCGCGTGAATAGCTGTATACAGTGCAACAAGCAAAATTAGTTTTCAGGCCATTGAACCGCTCCTACTAGTCTATTTGCGCGGAAATACATGGGAGCTGCAACTATTGCATGCTCTGATCAGCGCTACGAATGTGTTACCCATGTTTGCGAGTACAGGCCATAACAATTTTGTATTGATTTTTTTACAATTTATGGTACGGTATAAAGTTGATATTTTCCAGCAGCAATTTTAATGAATACTTCATTGTATATTTTTGTCTAACAGTCTCACATTCTGTCTTCGGGAGTGTTAACTGTCACAAGAATGCCGAATTCAAATGCCAGAAGACTTCGTCTCTTCCTTATGTTGTTTTGTATGATCATTGTCCTGCTACTGTTCAGCTACTTAGTCGTGGTGAGAGATCTCATCGGAAAGAAACAACGTAAGCCCACAATGGGAATTCCGTTACAGAGTAAACCGATCGCGACCTGGACGATAGGGACCCTGAAACCTCACAGTAAGACCGTCGTACCCAACATCGCCCATTTCATTTGGTTCACCTGTCATGAATTCAGATTCGATCACCTCATTCCAGTTCTCAGTGCTTATTACGTTATGAAGGCGGATAGAATTCTCTTTCATACCGACTGCGAGCCACACAGCCAATGGTGGAAAGAAGCCAAGGTTATTTCAGTTCTCGAAGTGGTACGGCGACAACGAAAGACGCATATTTTTGGCCGGAAGCTGAACCCTGCTCTACCGGAGCACGCAGCCGACGTCGCGCGACTGGAAATACTGCGTGAATATGGTGGTATCTATCTCGACACTGATGTCGTTGTCGTAAATTCACTTGAGCCGTTACGTCACTACGAATTTGTTATTGGCCAGCCTGCTACACGTATATTTAATAACGGTATGCTGGTCGCTTCTAAAAATTCAACATTTTTGAAAATGTTCTACGACAGCTATAAATCGTATAATGGCGAATGTTGGACATGCAACTCGGGAAAAATACCTCTGTATATCGCTCGCCAGCACCAAGGGTTGGTACACATTGAAAGATCAAGTGTAGTGGAATGGAACTACAACAGTCTTTTCTTCGGAAAATTCAACTGGTGGGAGAATCGATACACCATGCACGTATGGATTAGGGACTACTTTAACAAGGGGTCCAACCAAACATTTACAGCGGATAACATAAGGCAATTGAACACGTCCTACGGAGAGATTGCGAGGTACATCTACTACGGAACTAAGAACATATTGAATGGAAATGGTTCCTTGTCAAGGTTGGAAGCAAACCCCAGGGAAACAGAAGTGAACATTAGTGACATGATAGAATGAAGTGTTTGGGTCTTACGCAACAGTGTATATTTTACGAGTTTAATAAAATATTTCCGAAAACAGTGGCCAGATAATTTGTCATTACTTTTTGTCATTACATTTGTCTCTGTATTTGCCTCTGCCTGCCTGCATGCTTTATTGCGTCCCTCTTTTTAATCCCTGTTTGCATGTGTCTTACCTTCTGATATGTTGTGCAAGTAGTCCGTATGGGATTATATCTACATCTGCTTTTATAGGAGAAAAATACTGAATATTCGACCCCTCGAAGTCTGAAGAAGAAGAATAAGAAGAAGACGTTTTTTGATTTCTCAAATGAAGGTTTATTACCAAAATTAAACTCCTGTACACAAAAGTACATATCAAATCAATTCAAATTTTGAAGCGAAAAGCATCAATGAAATCAGAAAAATGCGTAATAGCAAATGCTGGACAATTGCTGAAAAAAACTAAGCAAAATTGGACACTATAAAAACCAGCAAAACTGCAAAATGGCTACGACACTAACGCTGAAGCAAGACCGAGATAACTGGTGAAAAGCCCGGGCAAACAGGTAGCTATATCACAGTAACAGGGGGAAAGATATCAATTAAATCTGAAAAAAACACAAATTTGTCATTGACAGAAGGCAAGACCCAAGATGCATAAAAATCTCCATTGAATAGGAGAGTGCAAAACAAACTTTCGAAACAAGTAGAAGAAGAAGAAGACTCTAAAATTGACCTGTAATATCTGACTGCCAGATTTAATGTGCTCACTATAAAATTATGGAATATTACAAAAGTCAATTGACTGCGTTTGCACGTTTGATTGTTTAAAGCGTAACTGGATTCCAACTTATATGTTTCAATCTTTGTTGACTGATGTTAACTTTAATCGAAATTGTTATCAGTATTTTACGGTTCTGTTTTGGCAGTGGTAAAATCAATGATATATACACAAACAGTCTATTCACTGGACATGTAAACAGCATCGCCTGTGAAATAGTTAAAGGCACTATTTGCCATCCTTGGGATCAAATTTGTTCTAGTATGTAAGATGATTATGGAGGTGTAATAACCTTTTATTTCCCATTGGAATTGTAATCTGGTGGGTACATTTTCTGATGAGACCATGTGGTGCCAACACAGGCCTTTAAGCGTGTGTCAACAATCCTGAGAGATAAGGAAAGCTTTGATAGTTTCACAGGTCAGTAGAGCAGTACCATGGCGTCAAAGGGTACAATTGTAAAATTCAAAGCATAAAAGTAACAACCAGTCGTTTAATTGATTGCATAATATATATTTTCTTTCACTGCTGCCCTTGATCTTGATCCCAAATAGTTGGGATCGAACGTTTATGCTGCCTAATCCGCATATTGAGCGATTTGTTACAGTCACGAATCGATCGTAATCAATGACAAATTTTTACCCCAGATTCAGACCCAGGATTACTTCGTACGCCGTAGTCCTAAAAGACGTTTAGGCCATTTCTGTAAAGTGGTTGTCATGACTACAAATGTATTACGTAAAATGTGACCTGCTGTCAAACAGAGTGAGACTTGATGACCTTTCAGTGAGAAGTATACTATTTTTTAGCTCCAATACGCAGGCTGATTTAATGAGTTTACATATTTTTCACCTGGACCTCAAAATTAGGAGGGGAAAGTGAATAGGTTCGTAACTGCCCTCCCATCAGCCTATTGGAGAGTAAGCCTTCCCAATAAATTATGATGTCCACTACCTTCAAGTACTCCCCTCAACATTTCACGCTCCCCACTACCCTCTCCTCATTACTAAAATTTATCGATCGCCTACCAGCTGTATATATTCCTACATGTATATTTCATTTATGCAATCGTTTAGGGATCGCTCAGTGCGCGTTCATTCCGTTCATGGTCGTAATCGTAATTTACATCCGTGTTTAGTGTAAAGTTACTGGACTGTAAAGCTTGTCTTAGCCGCATGGGTTTTCGTGTGCATATACAACGGTTACAAGCTAGCCACAGTATTATGAGCGTACACACCACGATCAGTCTGTCCCAATATAGTGCTTTATTTACTTCGTTTTGATATAAATATGTCTACAGACTCTGGGCATGACTACCGGATGTTTTACTTTTATAAACAAGCAAGTGGTAATGAGCGCCTTCTTTGATAAGATGTCAGACAACAGATCTGTACAAACTATTAAGTCGAAATTAGACGCTTTTATGAAATAATTTGTGTTTTATAGTTGTCCCTATATTTGCTACCAGGATGTATGCAATAAACGCTGTTTTGTTAATTATTTTTTTAATTATCGATTAGCTGATCTAGTTACAAAGTCATAAATTGGGACCCCAAAGAAGCTAGCGTTCTACATTCCCTCATATTACTCGTGTTGTAAAGTACGACACTAATCATTCTATAGTGAAAACATGACAAGTTTATTAGAGAAGTACAGAATGCAAAGATTATAGTCCAAATATTGTAATGTACTGCACTATTGACCAACTCCCTTATTATCATGTAGATGTTTGAAATAACTTGTCATTTTAGGACAGTCTTTGACCCTATAAGAATTTCAAGCCCCGGTTAAAATTCCACTATCTATAGCTTTTGACACGTTCAATATTTTTGTTCTGTACATCAACTATATTTCCCTGTTCAACGTCCAACATGATAAATTGCTTAATATAGCTTTTTAACACAGTCTGTACGATCAGCATAGGTATTGAAGTCCAGTAGCGGTCACACATATACAGGCGGAAAACCTAGGAAAACACTCTACAAACAAATACATTAAATCCCACTAAGTTGTACGACTTACAGAGTTGGCAAACTCATTTAAGAGCCAAGCTATAGTTTCAGCTGGTGTAATGTGTCTGTAGGGCTTGACTCCGGGGTTAAACTAAATTTACTTTATTCGACAAATAACAATGTAAGCTGTCAAAAATCATAGACTTTACCATTTTCCTATGAGAGAGACTATTATCGATTTGCGACATATAAAAACGCCAGCCTGGCTTATATCTTGTGTCGCATCTATAAATGTCATGTTAACGTTTGCTTTATGTGCTTTGATCTTCCGCGTGTTTGCTGGAACAAGTAATTACATCAAGTGATGCATTTATTGGCTTAGTTTATTACATGTAGTCAGGTACAGTTAAATCCGTCTACGTAGATGAATGCACCATAAGTAATAAATTATGAGTAATAAGNAAAAATGGCACTTGGGTATGCCTATCAAACATTTTTCCCTCTGTCTCCGAACCTCAGCGACTAATTTGGTGAGATATAGGTATTACAATCAGCTTTAACAGCATTTGAGGTCGCCTACCTTCGAGCGAAGTAAAGCTACAACAGCTCCCACCCGAAGGGACAGACACCAAACTCGCCTATACATGGTAGGTTCTAGGCCTCACTGCTCTTAGCAATGTCTTTAGCAACTGTTTTTGTTTTCGTGGCAAAATGTTCAATTTTGTGAGTGAGCACACTGGCACCTTCGAGCATATTGCCTGAAAAAAATGCACATAGCATGAAACTGTGACTCTATTCTGGCACTGAATCTAAATTTGAGTGAAAAGCTCATCACTAAGTTTAACAGACTTTCCTGTTGTGTCAACGACGTCATGAAACATTGCGACATCATATCTGGTTTTAAATGTCCCTCACGGCTTCTGTGATTGAATTTATGAAAAAAAAACTTTGTAAAGTCCTTGAAGTTATAAGGGCAAGGTATGTTTGATAAGGAAACTACAGCTGCTTAAAGACGTTCTCTTTCAATGTTATTACTTGATATCGTATGTAGAAAAACATGCAAAAAATAAAGCCATAAATGCAGCGATCGTATCGTTGGCCTCTGTAACAGTACCAGCCAACTTATATAATACAAAAAAAAACAAACCACCAACAACGTACATGAAAGCATTACTGTCGATTATTCTGAAACGCAGCATATTTTAATTCAACTGAGAGATATACAAACAAATCTATGGATACAGCATAGGCTCACTGGAAATAGCTGATGTCACATACCATGTAACGAAAAAAGTTATATTAAATCCCAAATCCGGTCAAATATTCGTATGAAAATTTAGAAGGTGACATTTTCATGATTTACACAGGAACAGAACATCAACTTCTAACATTCAGAACATTTGTCGAGGAGTGCAACACCCTCTACCCTACGTTCAAGTTGGGAGTTCATATTTTGATCATTCTATCGACAAAATTTCATACCTTGACTTTGTGGTCTTCAAATTCCAGAGACGCAATCGAGAGACATTGCTCGACTGTAAAACCCATGCAAAACCATCTGACGAGTATTTGCCACTGACATTTAAATGCTTTATTAAAGGTGAATTAGTCAGATATGTTCACACATGCAACAACAATATTGACTTCAAAAAAAGGTCAATTTCTCACGGCAAAAACTTCAACGACGAGATTACAAAAAGAAAGATATAGCTTGCATCAAAAAGAAGTTAATGTAACAAAACGTCCGCAATCCGTAAAAGAGTAATGATGTAGCAAAATACGTACCATCACAACCTTACCGAACCAACCTAATCAAACAATGTGATAAGAAACTGGAAAATATGGAGGGCGATTAAACGCTGGCGATGGTTTTCCATAAAACCTATTATAACGTATGAAAGGAAGAAAAATATATAAGATATCCTTCCTCAAGCAAACTTTAAACACAAGAAGAGTACAAATGAACGACCCGAGCAACAACTCACGCAACAATCGGACCAAAACATAATGAGTGATGTTAGCATCTCTCTTTGGTGAACAATGTCGTCCATCAAACTAACCGTGTGGGAATACAAAACCATTCCAGTGACTGAAGAAGAGACCCCACTTTGGCCCGAAAAGTCGCTAGGAGGAATCACAATCATAAAACCTTTTTCTTAGACCAAGGCCACATTACCAGGGTCAAAGCACTATCGATTCACTGGTTTCTCACCATGTTTCCCTCATCACGTAACCACATTGACCTACTCACTATATCGTATCACAAACAAAGATAGAACCAGTGTATGGAGTTGCCTTTATTTCCTTTTATATCGACTGACCATTACTTAATAATCAATAATCTCATAAGAGTTTGTTACTTGTTTTGAACTTATTTGCTAAGTTTTGGTACATTTATCTTTTACTTTCAGTTTATAGATCATCAATAAAAATTGTGCATTACCTTGAATCTATCATTTTGTCACGTAAATGGACTATTGTACCAACCATAGTGAACTCAATAATCAGGCCGTTTCGTAACTTTAGGTTGCCATTTTGGTTTATGACGTCATCACAATAATTAATTTGCATCAATTATATGTTTTGTCTGTAATTTGGGGTGTTGATTTCAGTTCAGGCGATAATATGCTGAAAACAGGCTTAATTAACAGTGTTTAAACATTTTTAGACAATGTTACGGAGGATAGTTTGAATTTGCCATTTTTGCTTTATGATGTCATCATAATAATTGATTTGCGTCAATTTAATGTTTTATTTATAATTGAAAATTTTTGTGTCAGTTTATTTAAAAAAATAATGACAACTGGCTTAATACACCGTATTTTACCATTTTTAAGCAATATAATCGCGGCCATTTTGAATTTATAACGTCATCGAGCCTTTCCGGTGGCCCAAATTTTTGGATAAATTGCTAATTTTGATGTACACATATATGTGAACCTCTGTAGCAAATTTGGCACTTTTGTTATCCGTGTAACGATCTTGCTGTTTTTTGTTGCTCAGCCACCTGACTAAGAGTAAAAAGATAGCCTTTATCTGTTCCTATTACTATGTAGTACTCTTCTGTGAGACGCTCAAATTTACTTTTAGTTATACCAATTGAATAGATTCCTCGCACAATGATATTAAATAAGTGTTCAATGTAAGGGATTTTAAATCAAAGCAAGAAATATTGTTGTTTTCCGCACTATTTTTCTGTAGGGATGTTTATGCCTTATCTATCGAATTTATGATTACGCCCAGTTGATGTCAGCAGAGATTCTGTGGAAAAGAAAACAAGATCGTTGCGTTCATAACGATAATATCCTTTGTATTGTACTGTAGTGAACGGTAATGTAACAAGTCAGTTTGACAGAAGGAGGAGACCTCATTTTTAGTACTTTGTGCCCTGTGGGCACAAGGTACTAATGTGATGGCGCGGCCCAATATGGCCAACATAGTGGGCCGTATGCTGTGGACGCAGGTATCTCAGAA
>LD347520.1:104421-117464 GCA_001465055.1 Ptychodera flava
AGTCGCCCCACATTGTTTTGATTTCCATCGCTTTGGGCACGTAAGAGAACAGGCTACAACTGTAAGGACGGTGTCTTTTTCCATCCTTGAATAACCGGCGACGATTTTCGCATTTTGCAACATGGGCCCCACAAACAACACAGATATTTTCACGCGTTTTCGGTGATACAACAGAGGTCGTGCTGACTTTTGTGGAAGTGATCGCACTCGACATTTTGTCAACAACGCCATGTGAGTTTTATGCACGTCTCGTTTGGGTCAATATTGGTACATGGTAACTCCTCCCAATGTGTAAAATTTAGTGATGTCATCTTATGAATAATATATGAGTAAAGATAACGTCATCGCATGAATAATTTATAGCAACGCAGATCGTGCAAGAAAGCCAAGTCTGTGATTCCGGGTAAAACTCCGCTGTATAGCGTTCACTCCACTCATCGCGTTCACCCTACTCATCGCGTCCACTCACGCGCGCGTTTCACATGAAAGCAGAATACAAATCATTGCGTTCACTCCACTCAAACATTCACAAATCACAGACTTGAACCAAGTCTAGGAATTCCTCTGCTTTTTTAACAAAGTTCGCAAAGCAAGGCTGCAACTTTGAAATTTTGACCTCTAAATCGTTAAGGTTTTGTAATAATGTATCCTGTTCTGCCGTATTCTGTGAAGATGCAGCGGATCTGTTTTTTGGACATAATATCGACGGTTTTAGGTCAATACGTAAATACACCAGGTAGAATATTATTAACATGACACTTATGACGTTCTAATGTGAAAATAACCTGAAGCTAGGTACCCTTTCTCTGAATCTATGATTGGGGCGGGACCTGGTAACTGACGCATTCTTGCGCATTATGCACGCAATAACGATACGTCTTTCGCTTTCCGTTCGGGGTAAATTTTATATATTATTGACTGAATACAAGGGTTTATGTGCCCGACAGCAGGTGACAATGCGCCCGACGCCAGGAGGGCAAATTGGCTCCTGCTGCGAGGGCACATGAACCTATGTATTCAGGCAATGATACTTTTATTACATGCCTCTTCAAAATTAATGGTATATGACATTTATTTACACGCAGGGCATTTTCAAACAATTTTACCATTATCGACAAGCATCAAACAGATTTTAACGAAAGTAAAAATAGCCATGCGTCCACATTAATCGTTAAGCGTCTATTTTGATGTCGAAAACGTCGAAGGGGTTATTCAGATCGGGTAACCATGGAAAAGCGGTCAGTACATCGTTCACCGGCCCTCTAAGGGGTTATTCAGATCGGGTAACCATGGAAAAGCGGTCAGTACATCGTTCACCGGCCCTCTAACTCCCCGGATGTTCCTATTCAAATCAATGCACTGTTGCACTCACATCAAGGCAAGTAATAAATATCATACAACGTAATGCCGTCTTCAGAATGTTCTTTTCGTGCTGGTATGCTAATTGCTACATGCCAACTTGCCTGCTAATGTTACACATGCACGTACATGTTCCAAACGTGATACGCCCGACGTCTTGGTCTTATTTATCAATTAATTACACCATTAAGAAGAAAATATCTAAACTAAGAGATAAGTTGAAACCAACGTTTCATATATGTAGCTACATTATGAAAAAAATCTGTTAGTTGATTTTTTCATTTTAACTTTTAAAACGATTTTCTAAGGTAGAATGCGCCNCTTTCCTAATTTAAACTTTCAATCATTCTCTTATCAAATCATTAAAAAAATCGGGGGTAACGGTGGAAGGTTCGAAACTAGCGAAACAAATTGCCCGATATTTGAGATATTTGAAATTCAAAATGGCCGCCATACCTGTGTTAACTCAAAGGGGAAAAATTTAAATGTCAGATTTTTGAAAAACTAAGACGTTAAAAGATTTTCTTTCCCCAAGAACTTCAAAATGAACCCCAACACGTGGTAGATTAGAAAAGAATGGTACACATTTGAGAGTCTGAATAATCTGTCCTCGAGGCGTGTTCTACCTTAAAGGGTCAGTTGGGTGATAAGTATGTCAAGATTACCACTGTCACTCAGTTTTTGACACAAATATTCTTCCTTTTAGTTGATCAGACGTTTGCTCGTTCTCTTCGGGGAAGCTGGTGTCGCCGCTGTGTGTCACCCACACTACCGAGCTTGTACTGACTGTCTCTCCTACTGTGTCGAAAGGAGCTCTCTGTGCCGTCAGCAGTGGGCTTTGACAGACTAGCTCTTTTAATGGGACGAATAGGCTTTGACTGACTGTCGCTTCTAATTTGCCCACTCCTACGTAACTCATTTACCATGTGATCCATATTTTGCTGGAGTTCTCGAAGGCTTTCGGTATCAGTAAACCTTGTGAATATTCGCTGGATCTGTTGTGGAGTCACCTGATCAAATCTGGTGTTATCGAGAGGAGAAAAGTTCAAGGGTGAAATTAAAGAATTATTGACAGCGCAAAGATAATAACGGAAAGAGTTTTAATTAAGTCTTATCAAATGTTTGTTTCTTAAGCCACCTCTGCGGAGGCCAACTAAAATTAAGTTTTATTTAAGTAAACAACATTTTGTCGTACCCATCCGAAATTTTGTAGGTTTTATTTTCTTGAGCTACAGACATCACGTCTTTCCAATATTTTACGACATTTTCAAAGAAATACATGGTATTCTTTCATTAGTGATCGCTCACATTGCTCTGTGACAGAATTCAGCCTTCAAAGAGGAGATATTTTTGAACAAATGTTTCAAAATCTTTACTTTTGAACATACAATGTTCGCTGATCACTGTGTCTCACCTTACCAGACAAGCAGCATGTAATGAGACGCAGATACAGGCAAACCGCCATTTTGAAATGTGCTAGTTTTCTTGTCCCACGGAAATTGTTAATTGCGCATGCCCGCACATAGTGCATCTTTTTTTTCGCATGGTATAGTCTGGTAGCTGCAAATATTTCAAAACTTATAAGTATGGTTATTAAATCCGTGAAACTATGATAATTTTAGCTTTACTTTCAAGAACAGCAAATGACAGCGCCCAATGGTTCAAACAACCATATTTCATAATTCGATACATGGCGGTTTCCCATTACCTGCCTCTTTGTGCTTGTCACTGAGGTGGTGACCAGCCACCGTACAACGGTGTAGCTGGAAAGTGGCAAAGGAGAGGTACATTGCAGTCATACCTATTCGTCGTTGTGTTCTAATAGAATGGTGACAAGGTCAAGCAAAACAAAAGACAGACAACAAACAAAGCAAATACCGAAATGTATCACGCGGTAAAATCCATGAAAGAAAGATATTTGTAGCTTCTTGAACACACAGGAAGAGACGTACTTCGGATATTGATATTTGTTTGTACAGCACAAATGACATCCAGAAAGCAAACAACTACCAAGTCCCATTGAGTTAGGAGAGAAATTTGAATTTCTATTCTTACAATCGCATACCAAGACAGAGAACGTACACAACTCTTACCGGCTTGTTTGACTTGTCGATTCGTCTTCATCACCTCTGTCTGGCTCTGGCTGTGTGCTCCGTTCGAGATTACTTAGAGGCATAGTCTCTCCCCTGATGGATTGTGAGAATCTGTAGTTTTTTTCTGCAGAAATATATAACGGGAGAGAGAGCATCTAAGGCCGCGTTCAAAAAATTGTGAAGGGGGATTCGAAAATGTTTGGGGTAGTCGAGGGGCGGGACTTGAAAGTTTTGCTCTGCTTATAGGGGGGGACCTGAAAATATTTGGACTCCATTTTGATTTCGTCAAATGGTTCTAATAGTAGAAATAATTAAACAAAATCTAGAACCGTTTTGTCGGATTTTATGTCTTTAATATCGAAAGAATCTAAAAATGCGTGAATGCCATTAAATTTTCGCAAAGCAAGTTGGCCTTGTAATGGGGCAGGAGTTGCAACCGTTGATAATTTTATAATATTTCCATACAATATATCAAACACAGTTTTTTGGTGTCTATCTACAGCATGCTGAAAAACAATATTCAGTTTGTCAACAAAGCCCGTTTGTCTAAATATTGGTGATAATTGAATGATACAAATGCACGGTACACGAAGGTTGTGTTGGCAAGCTGAATACTGGACAGCTCAACATAGGGAGTTAGAACAAGAACGCAATTGTATAACTGAGCAAAATTATTGTCAAAATAAAAAGTTAATACAACTACTGCCCTACTACTACATACCGGCAGTGACAGTGATACATGTAGCTCTGACTCTGATGTAGTTTAAGAAGAGTTGGGTCATAGGACACTCAATTTACAGTGAAACATACATGTACTAACAGTTACCATGGCTTTTTGAATTCTGGTATACGAGAACAATTAAACATTAGAGAAAAAAGATGGGCTCACCATACTTGATCTTCTACAAATGTCCGATGAAAAGTCACTTTTTCTAAAATCATCTAAAATCAATATATAAAAGCATTCATTTCAAGTTCATGCAGTGAATGAAATTTTCACATTTCATTGTACAATAACACAAAAGTAAAACTTTGAACAGTAAAGACTCTCACTTAAATGGAAAAATGTTTGACTAAATGGAATCATTTATTTTTTATCAAATTTGCCATTATTACAACCGAAATTTCTGACATTAAAACATTAATTTCATGGAATATTTTAACATTCCAGCATTGTCAATTTTGTAAAACATTTATAAGTGGCATCTAAGTTGTATGTCTTGTACTTTTGAAAAAAAAATATTTGGTAGGTCTCTGTGCTCATTTTTTCACAATTTGCTTAAAAGTAGCAAGGAATACACAATTTTCATACTCGCTCACGATTCTCATTTTGTGTGCTTTTCAGCTGGTGCCATTGACCTGGCCAGAGATGGATAAACTCAAGTGGGCTTAGACGGAGAAATCCAAAAAGTCCACTGATGCATTTAAAAATGAATGAATTTAAGAACTTGCGCATGGCTATACAACCTGCTGATTAAAGGTAGTATTGAACATCTGAATGAACAACACATTGCATGTTTATGTATACTCTGCGTGCATTCCTAATAAATATGCTGCTATACGGTAATTTTTGGGGAACTTGGAAATTTTGAGGGTATTGAGGGGGGACTTGAATTTTTTTAGGGTGCTGAGGGGGATCTGAAAAAAAATAAGATTTCAATCGCGATTCCTCCAGCACCCCCTCACTATTTTTTGAACGCAGCCTAAAACGCTAACATGTGTTTGCTGCTTTACCGCCTGTATCATACAGACTCTCTTAACTTCAATAAAAAGTCAAGATCGTTTTGTTTACAAGTTAGGTTTACCTCCACTGACTCTCTTCCACAGCAACGGATCAGCTTCTTTCCCCGCCATCAGAAGTATGAACAATTTCCAACAGTGATGGCGCCAACGGAAATTCTGTCGTTTTGTGCATGACCAATACAGACATATCACCAGCCAAGGGGCGAACTATTAATACTTCCAGTATATTCAGTGGCGATGGCAAGATCGGGCGAGCTATGTATTCCTCTACAAGGCTGTAATGATTAGAACGATGGACTTTCGCAGATTCCTCTCCCACGGTTCCGTAGGTTTGACTGAAATTACAAACGAATAGACGGAGCTGTTAAGCTACAATAAATTTTATATTCTGTGTAGAGTGTTGAAATGTACCGAGTAAATTAGGATGGACTATTATTCCCTGGCTTTGAGATTTATTTTTGCAATAAAGTTTTTTTGTAAATCGACTTCTCAATCTTGGTTTGTGTATTCCACAACTCTTGGCCAGTAATTCATCTCATAGTATACCTTTATTTACAGTGTCGTTCGTGTACTGTGACTAGATGCTTGAACATTTTGTCCATTCTCCCAGCAGCCGAGAAATTCCTGAAGTGGTGTTATCTCCGCAATCACATTAAGATTAAGAGGCTATTCTTTCTTGCTTGAAAGCCAAAACTGCAGTAACTGAGTCACTGCGACTTCACAGCGCAATTAGAGGACAGACTTATCTCAGTAGGCGGTACGGCTGGCATCTATTCATACGTGTCAAGAATGCTTTCACGAATAGAAGCATAATATTGTGAATTTTGCAATTTCGAAAACAACAACAAACAAAAAGTAAATACACTTTACATACTTACTTGAAGACAGCGATTACAATGTTGAGTAGAAGGATGTTTGACATGACTAAGAATATATCGATCAATGTTGGCACCAGCAGAGGATAATGTTGTGTTTCAGGGCACCTTTCAACGTCAGGGTCAGATTTAGCAAATGTGATGTTTCTCGTGCATCCTTGAGGATCTGTATGACAGACATTTTACATCGTTTACTTGTACATATAATAATATGGGGGATTCAATTCCAAATAGGCATTGCAACGACATTTGGCAATTCGACACCATATCGGTTAATTTTTTATCAGGTAAAAACGATAATAGCATATATTTATAC
This sequence comes from Ptychodera flava, assembly GCA_001465055.1. Classification (NCBI taxonomy): domain Eukaryota; kingdom Metazoa; phylum Hemichordata; class Enteropneusta; family Ptychoderidae; genus Ptychodera; species Ptychodera flava. The sequence goes on from LD347520.1 coordinate 110,808, forward strand.
AGATTTTCTAACTACATCAAATATCTTCAAACCTCCTTAGTCAGAAATGTGTTTTTTTTCTATATGACACTGTCTATGTAGTTCTGGGCGTGAATGTTATATAGTATGCCATCGATGTATCCGCGATCGTATAAAGCTAAGCCCTCTATAGAGTTGTTTGAGGATGGCCTCTCTAATATGCGTCATGCCAATATTCCTCGGCACTAACACTGTAGGTTTGAAATCATTTCCATATGAAAAGATACCTTACTTGAGGTGTGAACTGACTGTCAATCGGTGATTGCTCTACAAATATCACGGGTGATGTCATATTCATAAACATTGTGATCTTTTGTTCTACCTTATCGGTAGTTTATTTACTCTCTGGGGAGTCATAAGCCTAGATGCTTGGTTTGTGCCGGCCAATCCCCTCATGATTCAGTAAATTCTCGATCGGATTCTAACTCATATGGTAATGCACCTAGTCACCTAGCGAAAACGTCACACTCAAAACCGCTCGGCTAAAGTTGTTACATAAGATTATTCAATAGTTGCACCGACATGACGGTATGTTCATTTCTCATTTACTCAAATTATTTAAAGGGCCAGTAGCTAGTAGCACTAAATTTTGATGATTATTTTTCTAGTTTTATTTATAACGTCGACTTGTTTCTTGTCCTACTCCCATGCACAGCATTTAGCTGGTCAACTCGATCCTATACACGACCCGTGTAACGTCATTGTTGACAAGTGACTTTTGGTCTGGACTAAATGATGCGATGGTTTATAAACAATCATTTTGTAGTAGAACAAGAAACTGAAATCAATATACAAACAAAAGTTGTCAAGAAAACCTCCAAAGTTACAGCTACTTGCCCTTTAATTCGTCGAGCCATGGTATGTGCTGCATTTTTGAAGACACTCTCAAATCAACGTTACTCTAATGAATAGTTTTGTTACTTGTCTCTTGGAAGATATCCTAAGTTTCTTGAAAGCATGATAAATCAATAAGACAGATGATAGCATCATTGATAATATTTAATGTCGAAGTGAGATCCCTTTATGCCATCATTACTTGAAAATCGATAGATTTCGGATGTGATGTGGGAGGAGAGACGCATTAAAAGCAATGGTACCACTTTCTGGCAAAAGGGCTTAATATTTTCGCTACGCAGTCGTATGTACGACATTTTGAATGTTAACAAGCATAATAGTCCGAGGTCCAGGCATTGAAAACCCTCCCTTGGGTATTGTTGTAGACACACATTTTTGGAAAGCCCACATATCAAGCTGTCGAATCAGGTTGTCTGCTTTTATATCAATGATGAGTGCGGCCTTGAGGAGCTATTATCATTATATGACGTTTCTTTAGGGGTGCTAATGCGAGGAAAAATGGGACATCTGGGCCCCTGAAGGAGGTATAGATGGAATCGAAATACCTACTGTTACTCATTTAAATTCAGGCTTTATTTTGGTACCATAACCAACAGGGTAAAAGGTCAAGGTAACCATGAAAAGGAAGGGTGAATATAAAAGTTGCATTTTCTACAAAGCGGCTAACTAAAATTTCCCTTTTCTGAAAAGTAAGTCGCTGTTAATTTTGAGATAGTTTTAAGATCTCCATTCAATCTCAAAATTCCATTATCATAATAACTGGTGTGATCTCTACATGACGCAAAGTATTAAAGTGCCAATAGCTTCTATCCGGATTGAGCGTTTGATGCAATTTGGATATCATAAGTTTCGAGCTATAGAATTATAAGTCTATACTGCTATATTCAAAGCTCAAGGTACATAATAAACACCTATTGCCTGGTCATGAGGGCTATAGCGCCCGTCTATTACCCCGAGGGGCCGTGTGTTACCAGAAACGCATCGCTATTCCCCGAGGCCGTAGGCCGAGGGGTATAGCGATGTGTTTCTGGTAGCACACGGCCACGAGGGGTAATAGACGAGCGCTATAGCCCGAATAAAGACCAGGCTATAGGTGTTTTATAACACACCACATGCTCATGTTGTATTGTTATATAGTTTTTAATGTGTTTTGATATTTTACACCGCAACAATCCATTGTGACAAGTTTACTGAGCGATGTACAGCGGTTTCAGTTGTACGTGGTACTACTTTCTTTCAAAAGATATTCGTAGGATACCTAGCGACATCCTTAGTTGCACTTTAATCTTTTCCGTCGATGAGCTGTTCAAGTTCCTACGCTGTTGGAATTTTGGAAAATGTTTGAAAATCTGTTTTAGAGAATGTGTCGTCACCTATCCCGGACGCACATCACGTTCCAGTCACCCGCCATTGTTGCAAAGCTGCAGACAACACTTCGCCCGTGACGGTCACGTGACCGGGCACTTTTCCAAATTTTGTCAGAACTATTTCCCTAGGGAAATAGCTTTTCAAAAAATACCCCCTGAGGTCACTTATTTCGATCCGGTGGGGACTAGACGTATCTATTTTCTCGTCACGTGACGTATTCTGGCGAATCGAGACACGGAATGAGCATGTGGCGTGTTATAATCAAACCTAAGGCCACATCCTGTCATAAATTTTGACTTTCAAAGATGTGTTATCAATGTTTGTCCTCACGGACAAATCCGTCTTGACTATAAGCGCAGACAATTTTTTTCAACAACTGAATATATATATATATATATATATAGAGAGAGAGAGAGAGAGAGAGAGAGAGAGAGAGAGAGAGAGAGAGAGAGAGAGGGAAGAGTTTGCAAATTTATCATTTTCTGCTCGAAGGAGATTTGTAAATTGAAAAGATCGATCTGTTGGTTACCTTCTGTCATCTGCCTTTGTATATCTCCGAACGTCTGCCAAAAGGGAACAGATATTACTAATGCGAGGTTGTGCAGCGAGAATTCTTCATTAGGGAACAGTAAGACGCGGTAAGCGATACCAAAACTGATGAAGTAAACGACAAAAATCATGAGGAACGGTGGCAAGTCTCGAACCTGAAATCAAGAGTAAAAAATCCCATATTGATTGCAAAGTTTTTACAAGCAAGTCATTCTTTATATTCGTTGGCTCTAAGGGTCATTTGGCCTCTGTTATTTCTCCGCCGGTTTTCCGATGTCTGTGACAGTGTGTCGGTCTGTCTATTTACACGATATCTAAAGAAAGCCTTAATGGATTCAAGTCAGATTTGGAACATATATTCTGTTTGAGAATGGCAACAACTGATTAGTTTGGGTGGGCGAGGCTTGCATATTCATGCTCCTTTGCACACTTAATGATTCTAGAATTGAACAGATATACAATGAGAACGGATGCACAAAATTAAATGAAATTTACTACAGATATTGATCACACAAGGATTTATCCGTCATGAAGGACATAAGGGTGTGACATGATTGTTAACGGCTAATTTGCATATTTGATGAACTTTCCTAATTAAAGATATATATCTAAATTGACTTCATCAAAATGGGCAAAACTTGGTACGTATATTGAATATACTATAATTTAACATTTGTGAAAGTCATTAAGCATTTTTACTTAAGCCAATGCCTTTTTTGCATATCCATTGAACTTTCCTAATTAGGGTTATATATCTTGATTGACTTGACCGAATTTGACGAAACTTGCTATGTACATGACAGACACTATGATGCAACATTATTGAAATAATTAAGCATTTTTACATAAGTCTCTTCCCAATTTGCATATTAACGAACTTTCCTAATTAGAGAGATATATATACCCGGATAAACTTGATCAAAGTTTGCAAAACATGCTGTGTACACTGGTGATGGTAGGTTAAAACAATATTGAAAGTCATGTAGCATTTTCACTTCACCTACTCAATAATTTGCATATTGAACGAACTTTCCAAATTAGGAATATATATCTTGCTATGTATATTTGACATACACTGATATAGCAATCACGAAAGTTGTTTTAGCAGATTTAGATAAACTTATCACCAATTTGCATATTTAACAAAATTTCCTTAATAGGAATATAAATCTGGATTGACATGACCAAAGTTGACAAAACTTGAAAGGAACATTAAAGACACTAACTTAAAACATTTATGAAAGTCATCTAGAATTTTACTTAAGTTAATTGCTAATTTGCGCATTTAATGTAATTTCCTAATTAGGGATGTAAAGCGGGAGTGACTTGACCAAAGTTGACGAAACCTGCTATGTATATTGTAGATACTATGATATAATATTACCAAAAGTGAGTTTTTATTTTTTATAAAATATCTTGTCATAATTTGCATATTTAGCGAACTTTGTGTGCGTGTATGCGTGTGCACGTGTGTGTGTCTGCCTGTCCGTCTGTCCGTCTGTCTGTCTGTCTGTTTACACGATATCTAAAGAACGCCCTAACGGATTCATGTCAGATTTGGAACATAGTTTTTGTTTGAGAATGGAAAGATCTGAATAGTTTTTGGTGGGTGTGGCTTACATATTTTATGCTTCTTTGCATAATTAATGATTTTAGAAAACAACATGCATAAAATTTGATAAAACTTTCTACAACTGTTGATCACACTAGGATATATTAGTGGGGAAATATATAAAGGGATGACATAAAAAATGATAATGATCAATTTGGATATTTAATGAACTCTCATAATACGGGACATATAGCTGGATTTACGGAACTTGCCATGTTCATTGAAATACTATGATATAACATTATTCAAGTTTGTTTAACATTTTAAGATCAGTTATAAAGTAATTGCACATTTAACGAAATTTCCTTATTATAATTGTTATTCAATCTATCATCCAACGGGCGAAAGCCAAATTACAGGATGAGGTACTACCAACTGACAATTACTCAATGAGAAGTACAGTGGTTTGCTTTGAAGAATTAGCATTACGCGATGTTGACATATTGTCTAAATTGAGGTGTTGCCAACACTGTCAGGTGTAATTATCAGCTGAGCGGTAATTCCAGTCGACCACAGAGAAATCAACTATGCCAAAGTTGAAACATTGTCTCGCAGCAGGTCAGATGTACTCAAAACAACTACACCTGGAAGCAAGTGATAAGGCTTGGATAGTGCTTGGACATATGTGGTGTTGTTGTTTAGACTACGTCTGACCTCCTGCTAGACAATGTTTCAACTCTTGCAGAGTTGATTTTTTTTTATGATCGACTCATGTTACCGCTTAGCTGTTAATTGCACCCGGCAGTGTTCGAAACCCCTCGATTTAGACAATATGTCCACTTCGTCTAATGCCAATGCTTCAAAGCAAATCACTGTAAAGTGCCTTGCTCAAGGGCTCGCACAACACCGTGTTAGAGTATCGAACTCACCATTTTCCACCAGTGAATTCAATACTCTTACAAGGACTTACCAGGTCTCGAACTCAACATCCTGCTCTAGTGAGCCTGCTAACCTAACGATTATCCCACTGCCTCCTAATTAGCGATACATACCTGAATCGACTTAAAGGTGTACAGTCACCTGTTACCTAAATAGGCCCATATATGGTCAAATGGGCGTTCCTTCGTATTCGAAATGCCCATTTGAGGGCTCCGTTTTTAAAAAGCAGCAGCGCGCTTAAAATCTGTGATTGTTAGATGTTCTCTTTCCATGGTAACTGTGGCAAAATTGGAACAGGTGACAGTATACCTTTAACGTTGATAAAACTTGTTGTGTGCATTGAAGATACTATAATTAAATATTACTGAAAGTCGTTCAGAATTTGTACACCAACTAGTTACCAATTTGCAATCGCATATTTCCTAATTGAGGACAAAAGACTCATACGAAATTAGGATATTTGTAAAACTTATTAAGAATATTGAGACAAATGTATTTTACTAATAAAAAACTATTTGCATTTCCATGTCAGCTAATTTATAATGTGAATATGCAATGAGCTTTCACAGTTTAGCATATAAAGCATATACAGGATTTGACCAAAGGCAATTACACTTGCTATATAGAGTGGTGACACAAAGACAGGAGTCAAAGAAATTTAGTATTTTTTTTCATCTGATTACTTATTTATATACTTAACGACTTTTTGAATAGATCTAAAGTAAATATTGTTCATAGTGTTGATGAAAACAATTTTAATGAAATAGCAAAGTTATGGCAAGGGTTTTTAATTTACAGAAAGCTGCAATATATATAATGAAATACGGCAGCTTTTCAGTTCATATTTTCAGGTAGTTTCGTGTGTAACATTGACTAACTGTTTGCCAAAACCCTCCACTGCGATTCGTACGTGTTTGAACTATCAAATGTAACAATACGTTTAGAAAAATCAGATTCATTTGAAACCTCCTTAAAATCAATTCGTTAAAAATGACAAAGATCGAAAAGATATCGGGGAAAGTATTTTCTCTTTGAAAATTGTGTCATCGAATAATGTGGAATCTTTGTCACAACGGAGTCTGCTGCAATGTCCTGCAACGATTGATTAAATAATTTACATCCTTACCATCATGAGGCGGATCATTTCCACCTTTGGTCCAAGATACCTCCAAATTGTGGCAAATCGCAAGAAACGGATGTACATCACTATAAGTGACAGTGTGTACAATACTCTTGCCACGTAAAAATACTCTTCGCCCATTGTTATTCTGAAGATGAAACCACTGACGTAGAGTAGCAACATAATCCAGTCAATACTGTTCCAAGAGGAAGTGAACACTTCCCACGCGTTCGCAAACCGATCCAAGATATCATTG
>LD347520.1:119684-133112 GCA_001465055.1 Ptychodera flava
AATTCACTAAGCACGTTGTATTTGGCTTGCCAACATAGCGTCTACACGTGTGGAATGCACTCTTATTGTTTACATTTGAATTGTTGTCCGGACCAGAATTTCGATTGTCAACAATAACAATGCAGTTCACATATGTACAGGCCGAGCTGACGAGCTGAATACTGTGTATCCTAATATACCTTGGGGAATAGAAAAAAAAATTGTAATATTGTAATATCAGCTTTAGGGCATCTAAAACTTTGAGAAATTTGAAAAATATGGATATGCAATATGAATATCCAATTATAACACTATTGGAACTAATTTGAGATATAGGTGCCATATAGCTAAATGTTTCAATATTACAAATTACTCATAAAAACTTTAGTTTATGACTTACAAAAAAGCAGATAAGCTTACATTTGCAGATTAAAGAGACATTACTTCACTATCCAATTATCCCAAATTACTTCCAGTTGTGTTTTATCATAAATTATTCCGATCGTGTTACACAGAAAAAGTGAAAAATTCATCAAAAGTTACAGCTGCTGACTTTACAACATTGAAAACGACATCATCTATCGATATTTGTTTATTGGGACACAGCTTTCCGGTAAATTCTAGAAATTCACGATAGCGTCACAAAAAACACGAAGTCAAAGTCAATGTCTTTACATCATTTATTCGTAGGAGCAAACGACTTCGTTATAAAATGGAGTCGCTTGCATGTTATCAGTTGACCATTGAACAACGTGAACTAAAGATGTAAACATAAATAGAATTACTAGTTTGGCTTGATAGGAACACTTTTTACTTGTGATGCGTCAAATGCAGTTCGAATGGCTTAGAATATTGAAAAACATAAGAAAATTGGCGAAAAAAAGAATTCTAAATAATTTATTCTATGTGAATTGTTAAAGATTTTGTTAAAATCTTACAAACCTTTATCGTTAAGAAGCGGCCATATTTTAATCTGCCAGTCCACAAATCTTTTAAGACCATCTTGAAATTTTCAGATTCATCCCCCTCAAGGAAACTTGAGATCACTATGAAACTGTGATTTCCCCATTGGGGTCGACGATGTAATACCATCTGCCTCGTTTTGTTTTTATCGTTATTGAAACACGCCGATGTGATGGAAGTAGCGAACGTTTTGTACATTCTACGAGCAAAGAAAAGACGAGTCATTTGAAATAAGAGAAAGACGGTATCGAGACGTAACATGTAACAGGCAAGCAGACATGCAGGCAGCAGGACGGCATAGGAAGACATAACGATTACACACCTGATTTGTTTTAACATTAACATTATTCATATTGACTAACAGATTAAAAAGTTACCCCAACCCACAACTAGTGTCACATCAGTTCAGTCACACGGAAACACGAGAAAGAAAAAGTGACAGATCACACTAAGAAATATTGCGAAGTTCTTGGATTCTTCCCCGTGCGGTGAATCTTTCACCATGTGAACATATCACATACAATCGGATCTCACCTTGCTGCTGAATCCAATTCCAGGGATTTTTCAACTGCGGTTTCCTTGGCTATAGCAGCAAGTCTGTTGAGAACCTTGCAGGTGGTTAACGAAGCCCCTAGAAATTCACAAATCATGTATTAATGCATTCCATGGTTATCGGTTTTCATCATGGAGAACCAGTATAAGTCCAGACGGAAAGACTCATAACAAGTGTCTTCCGCTAAGTTTTAAAGACAACATATTACGCAAGCGTTAGGAAATGGGAGGATTATTCCAATTTTATTGTTGACGTCATACTTTACGGAGCTATTTTAAATGCTGAAATCTTCTGGTTTATCGTTTATTTCACTTGTTTTACATTGCTGGTGACAATTTTACGACTAACGCACATAGGAAATCAACAATTGAAAACTATACACTTCACTTAATTGTTTGAAAAACGTGACGTGATGATCCGCATGCCACAAGCAGTTTCAAAGAATCAATCACTTTCTTTCCTATTCAAAGTCCTTGACCAGGAGACAACCTACCGATCAATGACGCTGCATCATCTTGTGACCGTCCGCTGTGGAATATATCCATGGCTAGATCAAGACGATAACTCAACAGTGCCCACAAGAATAAATCTCTGGTTCCAAATATACCAGCAGCTGTACATAAACGAGAAGCTCGTCAAAGCATGGAATATCTGTGGCAAGAATGTAATTCATCAGTGTCGGGTTAGATGGTAGGGTGTCGTGTCCCCTCTTACTTCTCGGTGATACAGTCTGAGAGTTAATGTCACCATACTTAAATCAACATGTTAAGAAGTCTAGTTACTCATTGTTCAATAAATAGATGTTATCGTTGTTGCGTTTTAGAATTATTGCCACACTTTCATATTAGATTTACAGCGCTTGTCATTTGAGTTTGTATTCGGCACACACTGATTTCGTGACTGTGAGGCACAAGTTGTTTTACTCTAACACACAACATCAAAGGGTGTGTCGATTGCCGCACGTTATCTTATCATACAAAACAAATACACTGAAGCAAACTTTTACATCTCGAAAAAAGTAATTTTCCCGATTCAGGCGTATGATTGGCTAAATTTTCGCAGACTCGCTGAGCACATGAATAAGTCTCTACGTATCTCTGAGCAAGTCTTAGACAAAATGAAAACAATAATGTACGTGTGACGTTTGACCAACGGATATCGTCACACCGTCTCAATGATCTGCGTACGGCGGGGTTGGCCGTTTGATGACCCACATAGACGCACGCAGCCCCGCCAACAGATAGCTGCGTTTCAACAGGTATGATCTGCGTGGCAGGGCTGTGTGTTACCGTGTATAGGCCTATGAAAGGCCTATAGGCTTGGGAGGACTATAGCCGGTAACACACAGCCTGGCCAGGCAGAGCTAAACTTCTCATATTATTTGACTTGGAGTAATCCATCGAAAGAATGAACAACACACAGGGAAGAACGTACGTCCATGGAAAGGCAACCAGCAGTTATATCCTGCAAATGATAATTCCCGAATTACAAATACATTGATGATGATAAAGCGTTTGATTTCGTACACCATACGTACGGCGAAGAGAGATGTTTTGATTGTCAGCATCGACAGTAAAGAACATTTCGGTATTTTGTTCGGCAAGACCAGGTTAGTTATTTCATCCTGAGAAACTACAACTGCACTAGATATTGACATTGACTTCATAAAAAAACATCAAAACTGATTTGCCGTCGGTCACAGCTCATCATTAATTTGCAGCAGGCCTTGAGCTGCGTTTTTGCGTTCAATACACATGCATTTTTGGTCATTTCCATAAAGACTAGCTCCGATTTTTGCATTTATTTCGATATTCCCAGTAAAGAATGACTCATTCGTACAAAAAAAAACATCCCTTGTTGTTAAAATGGTCGAACCTTGCGGTGTGGTTGACCGTTGCGGAACCACACTCTGTGAGCCACCTCCATGCGTTGACCGGGCTACGAAGTTTTGAGCCAATCATACGCCTGAATCAGGCAAGTTTTTAAAATACTGTTACTGTCACTTTTGCGAGAGGCAAAAGATGCTGGAGTTTTTTTTATTTTGAAACATTCGGCATGATAAGAGAACGTGCGGTAGTTTTTACATTCTCTAAGTGATGTAAGCGCACTAGAGCCTGTCTGAAAAAAAGTGGTTGTCGAAAAACTCACTTCTGTAATAACGTTCATATGAAGAGGTGTAGATGCCGCCTAATGCATCTATTCTTTTAAACTGTTCCGGCAAAAGGTTACAGATGAAGTTTCCAACGGAAGCCATCAGCGAGACGTCCTCAATAGCGTCGGGTTGCTGCAAATAATTGAATAAAAGCATATAAATATGATAGTTAGGAACTTTTGAATGGCACGAAAAGCCAAAGGAGAAAAATCTGACCATCGTTTGATACACATTTTTACCCTAATCATTTACGTCACAGTATACACAAAAGTCTTGCACGTCGTCCTTGCGGACATATAAGATGAGATTTGAGAAATTAATTCATTGTCATTTGACGTGTCTTTCTGTTTTCAAAAGACCATACATTTTAAAATTAATCCCTTTTAACTTAGACTGTTAAATTGAATTTACAGATATTAATAAAACAGGATCAATGGGACAAAATGTCATGAGAGTGACTCTTTGCTTATCCTTGTGTGCAAATTGACAAACAAAACTGAAAGATGGGATGACTTCAGTTACCCGGAGGGATGCATAGATTACTTACCAATATCTTTTCAATTGCGATATCTTGAAACCATACTGGACATTTGTCATCACTGTCAACAGTCTGTGTGTATTGGAAAGAGACAATATTGACTGCCAGGTTCTGTTAACTTTTATCAAAATGATTTAAGGTAATGAAGTCTGTTTTCTATTTTGCTTCAACTTACATTTCTATAAAGATCTGACCGGAACTTCCGGGCAAACACATTGATTTTCCCTTCCCCCTCGAACTCTCTCAGTAAGGCTTGGGTGGATGGGCCCGTTTCATTATTCTTTAGGGCGTCCAGTAGCTCAGATTCTAACCCCTTAGATACAAAAGATACAAAAGTTAGGCACAGTGCAATTCTTGATGACACTGATGATGATGTGGTATGACAAATGTCAATGCGTGATTCTCGTTGAATGTTGTTCCTTTACAATACCACCCTAGATAGATAGACAGATAAGCAGATAGATAGATAGATAGATAGATAAATAGATAGAGAGATTCTATCAATAAATCTATCTATCTCTCAATCCCATTATCTATCATTCTTTCTCTCCCCTCCCTCCCTTTTCTTTCGACTTTACCTGTCCGATTAAATGTCCTGGAAATTTATAAAACCTGATCAATTTGAAAACATGGCGTGTATAGCTCTGTCTATGATGACGATGCCAGCTACAAAAGAAAAACCAGTCTTACAGAGCTCTTACATCTCAGACAAGAACCCTATAGCTGAAAGGCATCAACACAGAAACGATAATCGTACACCCTTAACATAATTATGCATTAGAGTGTGCAAGGGTGCTTCGGGGGGGTGTATTGTTTACTGTTTTGTAAGGAATGACTTTGGACAGATGCTAAACGAGCGACTACAAACTGAAGTTATCTACGATTTCTTTAAAAGAAGGAATTGTGTAACTGAAAACAACAGTCTAGGCAATGTTCAGAGCTTGAAATCTTTATAGTTGCAATGGCCGGTTCTTGGTTTCACTCTACTCATGTCCGCCACAATTCAATCAATGTAAACGTTTCCTAATTGAATACAACGATGAAACAAAGTTTTTAAATACTGCTTAAACTCTTCTCAGGCAGCCTAAACCGGTTTCTTTCGTAATTAAGAATACAAATCAGGAGTAATCTTGCAAAGTTTGGGATTACAGAATCATTGTACTTAAATCTAACGTTGTGCTAATTCAAAAGGCCTACATGCTGCTTTTAAAATTTGAGTTTTTCGGTACAACTCCTCGCTTTTCCAAAAAAGACAGTGTAAACGTCGAGTCTACACAAGCAACAGATCAACAGAGCCCTGTAAATAACTGCCAGTGACGGTCCGAAGATCTGCTTCTGAAGCATATTCTATTATAGCAAGGAGCTGTTTATTAATTTCAAATGGAATACGTACCTTCACATCCTTGACCATGATTTCATCTGTTCTTCTTAAATGAGGCATTGTGACTTGATAGGATACGAATGCCACTTATCATCTATACAATGCTGTAATTCGCTGATTTTCCGCTCTACCTGACACGGTGTTCTTTGAAAATAGAAAAGAATGTGTAATATTAAGAGGGTCAGCTCAGATATCTACGCTTCAAAACTAAATATACATGGAAGGCTCAACTCCCATGATACACTGCTACGTTTAGTTAGAACGTTACTCAAATTGTATCTCCATAAGTCATTTTTATTTATATGGGTTTCAGCTCATCTTCTGTCGTGAAAGTCATCCCGCATTCTCGTAGGAAAAATTTTAATAATATCGATCATAGTGTATGCTATCAAACAGTTTATATTAACGGTTGAAAGTTCAAATTAAAATCTTATGAATATTCTGGGGTAAAAATTTATTTTACTTCTGATAATTAGTTTAGTTCCGCAATCACCGTATTTTTAATGTTGTTTGTCTGTGCCATTGCAAGACAATTTTCCAATTTTTAGGGACAATAAAGTTTAATAATAATAATAATAATAATAATAATAATAATAATAACAATAATAATAATAATGATAATAATAGTTATTATTATGGACTATGAATATTTTAAAACACGCGCATGACAATCGAAAGTCTTTGACCTTTGATTCCACCGAACTGTTAAAGGTTTGAAATTTCGAAAATTGGACCACGATTTATGACTTGAAATTCTCTCTAACATCTTGATGATACATGAATGAAATGGGACGTTGGAAGCTTACACTAATGTTGGGTTTTTCAGCGAATGTTTTTAAGCAAATTTCAGTGACTGACTAACATACATACATACATACATACATACATACATACATACATACATACATACATACATACATACATACATACATACATACATACATACATACACACATAACACACACATATATATATATATATATATATATATATATATATATATATATATATATATATATATATATATATATATATATATATATATATATATATATATATATATATTTATATCGTGCAAATTTGCAACCGATAACCTAAAAGGATGTAAAGTACACCCTTAGACTGGTCCAATGGTGATTTTCGTGACACTATTTTCTCTGCTAGGAGACAATTCTCCACACTGTTTCAAATTTCTTTCTACTGTTGTTCACCGCGCTAGCGCAATTACTTTCTGTGACCCGGAAGTACTGGAGTGCATTATTTAATAACAAAAGTACGCATCACTCATTTGTAAGACGTTGGAATATTGATGGCCAGAAAGACACATGTACAGAAAGTGGTAAATGATAATGTAATACTACAACTAGAAAGATGCATTATATTATACAATATATTGTAGGCTGACAATGCTTTGGCAATTGGTTCTTTGGGTTGGACAATTTGATTGGTGGAGGGGAGGTTGGGGCTGGTAAGGCAACATTTTTTTCACTAATCCTTGCAGCTGTTTTCCCCATAGAGAACAATTTTGATCAACAAAGACAAAAACATTCAACAGAGTCTTTGTAAAATACAATGTCCCTAAAGTGACAGTAGCAGTGACTAGATGTTCAGTGTATCGACGACTATATATTTCGTGTTCTACTCTTGAGAGTAAATTTAAATGGCCAGTATTAGCATGGAGCTACCTAAAGGTAGCTTCATTGTATTAGCTTGTGAACACAATAAATATACATATGAAGTTCATTCATATTGTGTACAAAGGAGCTCAATCCAGAATAAAATATAATTGTGTACAATAACAATACAATGTACTCATATAGTGGTTGTAATTCTTGGTATGTCCATTGCAAAACAAAATTTTGTGGACAAAATACTGAATTAAATCAGCAAATGTTGCAATTACTTGCCTTTAACATTTAATCACTTAGTTATGTTAAAGTATGTATACATTTGCACATGCACATCACTAACTTTATTTCAAAGTTACACAACCTTTAATGATAAATCCAGAGATACATGAATGTCTGTGCCTGATGCACATGGAATCAGGGGATTGTCCTTTACAATGCTGTCAGCTAGCCACTGCCTTCTCCGGTATTTTCAATCTATAATCCATCATGGCATATACTATGCTATAGCAGAGCTTAAGCTTTAGAAGTGACGGGACTGGCGTTCAGCATGTGGGTAAAAACTGATCCTAGCTGACACTTCAGATCATTTTAATATACATAAATCATGGATAATGTTACCTCTACCATTCTGTACTTTCCTATGACTTTTTGTTTTTATTTTTAATTGATAGTCATTAAATGTTCCAGGAAACAGTTTATGCACATCTTTTGAAATTCAATTTACTGGTTCCAACATATGTTCATGTGTAGATGCTTCAACATGTAGGTCAATGTCACAAAATTAGCTGTGTTGATTTGAGAATAGCTCAGCCTTTGTTGAATATATAAACAATATGCAGAAGATCATTTCTGATTGCTTGCTGTTTGCACTTTGGCTTCCAAGCTTTCCAAGAAATTTGCTAATTTATATGAATTTGTTCAAGGTATAGGTTTTTTGTCAACCTTATCTCTGTACATATTGACTAACTGTGCACAAATTTCAAAGGAGAATGCAAGACATTTACATAATCAGTCAATGTCAACAACCAGCAATGCAACAACCACGGATTTAAGACTGCCCCTTTTAGTATAAGTTTTAAATGGAAAAAGTCCCCCTCTTTGCCTCTTCTTGAAGTACAATGCTGGTAGTCTTTTTAGTTTAAGAAAGTTAGATGCATTTGAATGCATTTGTAAACAACTTGCAAAGAGAACACTAGTACATAATCATGCATACGCAGGTTTCTGCTCATTCATGCCACATATCCTATGCAGCAGATGTAATTAGCAGCTTAGTTATCAACCGATCTATTAAAACTTAGCCATAATTAACCACTTTAGGTGGCACCCCCAGAGACTACTGAATACAGTCTACTGTCTCAGGGTACCTGTCAGTGGAAACAATTTATTTTTGTACAGCCTTGAAGTACTTCTTGTTTCCCCCTATACGCTAGGTAGACACATTTTTCCCTAGAAATGACAAACAACAATGGGTTCTTTTCGAAAATCCTCCAGCCTCTCCATGGAAACCAAAAGTTCTCCCATTTCAAGGAAAATACCTTCTGTATGGGAAACCCCACTCATACCTATTGGGTCTAAATGAAACCCATAGTTTGTTGGGCTCATTTTAAAGCTCTTGGTATAAGAAATGTCGAATATTGGTAAATCTTTGATCATTTATTTCTGTAGTGCCTAAATTTGCACGGTGACCACAGATTTTTATTCTTGAATTTGAAAGACAATGGTGGAAAGAGTCCTTGAGTAAAGTTTTAAAAAGTTTTACACCGCGCGGAGATAAATTTCCAACAGCGCGGGGAGATTTTTACACAGCACGGAGAAGATTTCTTACACAACGCAGAGATCTTTTACACAGCGCGGAGATTTTTAAACAGCGCGGAGATAAATTTAACATAGCGCTGAGCTTTTTACACAGCGCGGAGACAAATTTAAACACAGCGCGGAGCTTTTTTCACAGCGCGGAGATAAAATTAACACAGAGCGGAGAATTGTCGTTTTCGTCCACTGTAATACACAAATCACTACAGTGCTTCAACAACGAAACTTATAGCAATAGCACTGAGTTATCCAAATACGTTCGGAATCCCAAAACCAAAAACATGACATTCAGCATATCATGGTCGATCCTATCCTAGGCTACTAGCTACTCGGACACATGTCAGAGATGTCATCTTTGTTTGAGGAGAACTTACTCATTAACACTGTAAAATAGGCGTTCTGCATTAATCTGCAAAATGCAGTCAGGGGATGAAATTTTACCCGACGAACTCCTGGCCCACTCACTTCAAAAAGTGGAACGACTTACCGAATGGATGAGTTTATTCAGGGTGACTACGTTATCAGTAATTTACATGTAATATACACAAGTCCGCAGTCCTGCGCGTATACGCGTCCCCTCCCTCGTTCAACCAGAGGCCCAGTTGAATGTTGAGCGAGGCAGCTAATGTACCAGCCCCCCTAATATGTCACTTTTCAAGGAAAAAGCCCTGAACATTAGTCGATAACAAGCCAAATGTCCCATGCTGTAGGTAAACCCTTCAGATGAGACAGAATAAAGGGGAAAATCCTACAAATTTTTCAAGAAAATCCTTAACAACGGGTAATATTTTTTGAATATACGCGTACGATGTTTTCAACTTGAGCAGCACACCCCCGTATGAAAATAAGCGGAGCACTATAGTCGGTTGCTGATTATTCACAACAGTGTCAATATTTCTGATGTACTTAAATAAACGCTGAATGTTTTCATATTATAATTGCTCTTCAATGTTTTAGTAGAGCATGAAATTTGAAATGAGAAACACAATGAACAATCGCAGTATAAAAACATTAAAAATATAGACAGAGTCACGAATAATCAGCATAATTTGCTATTATTAGTAAGGCATTTAAAACACCCCATCATGCAATCATAAAGGCATCCATCATAAATATCGACAAACCTGAGAATAATGTAATTGTCTTCATTTGCACAGTGATAGTTGATTTATGCATTTTATAGTGCGAAGTATTACCCCGGCTGAAATTCAATAACCCCAGTGAAGTTTGACCCGCGTACTTATTTCCAGTGCAAACAAATTAAAACAAAACATATTTGTTTGTGTTTCGAGTTACTTTAACTCGTCAGGGAAAATATTTTGTGCAATTCAGCTATGGAGTCGAATGGAAATGCTGCGCACGTTTTTCCATCATGCAATAATTACCTATGTTTTAACATCATTTTTAAAGGTATACAGTCACCCGTAATCTAAATATGCCCATATATGGTCAAAGGGGCGTTCCTTGGTATTCAAAATGCCCGTGTGATGGCGCTGTTTTTAAAAAGCGGTCACCCGCTTAAAATATGTGATTGGTTAGATTTTCTCTCTTCATGGTAACTGTGGCAAAATTGGAGCAGGTGACAGTATACCTTTCATCGCTCTAGTGTTTACACAATTGATCAATGTACAGCTTTATACAACGCGATGAAAAATAAAGATCCTGCCGTAGGTTTAATCGACTGCAGGCTCTATGCCATGTCACGACACTCGGTATTTCCTCACTGGTGCTCTGTGCAAAATTAGCACAGAATAAACATTTTGAATTACATAAGGTCGTGTGACATTCAATGACATCTGCAGCACCAGAACTGGTCTACATATTACTGAGTCTGAAGTTTTTGGTAGTCGACGGTGGAAAATCAGAGATACTCCGTTTTATCAGCGTCAGAATTTTTAATTCTTTGTCTAACATTAATAGTCATTACGACAGACTTTCAGACGGGTGGAGTCCCTGTCAATGTTCATCAATGTTAAAGTTCCTTCATAATCAATACAGTGTAATATGACAGTTCGTTCTCATACACAGAACCTTTTGCGCATCAATGACCTTGCGACCTTTAAATAATTAATCATGACAAACTCAGCAATTTTGGAATTTCGAGATAGTTTTGACAATGCCAAAATTTATTGGGTCTAAAAACAACGGCAATTTGCCTTGCAACAGTGTATATGACGAAATAAATTATTTCATGTTTTTTTTTTTTTGTCTAATTAATCAAAATAGATGATTAGATATTTCATTTACAGATCTTCGACAAAAAGTTAAATAGGAAAAATTGGCACGTTTTGTTAAATATGATGCAGGAGTTTTATTGATTGCTAGAATTGCTTGTTGCTGGCTATAGGACCAGTGCTGCTATTTTGAAATTCACCTTTGACTTTCTTTTGACATGCATCGGCCAATACAGCAAAGTGATTTTGATACGCGTGGTGCCAAACCAGTAATGGAAGTCCGACATATCCGATGAACTTGAGGCAAGCTTTTCGTCCATTGCCGATCGAGGCCATAAACATTTTGTTTTCAATTGATGTCAAAGAACTATCTGGTTGGCAAAAAAACTAACCCCTTTCAGTGCGTTCGATCTCGGTCACGAAGCGAAGCTGGGAGACAGCCTCTAAACCTCGAGACAATCTCCAAAATTCTCCCGGTTTCTCCTTTACATACTTTACGCCATGCCACCATATCAAGCACATCATTAAGCAGCGACAAATCAACAGTATACTTTCTCTGGTATCGATGCCTACGCGCACGTTACCTGCTCGTTCTCTCGGGACAGAGGACCTCGATCATCAATGCTTCGAATCCTTGTTCCGAATCAGATGGGCAATCTAACTCAGTCACATATCAGACTCAGTTGTCGTATGGTGTTTTCTGCTGGAAATGATTCGTTCGACATCAAATGAAAGTAGAAGTTGCTACTTCCAAGGACAGATGCCGACCATAGTGTATTGAGTTCTCTTTCTTGGCTGCTTGCTTGCGCTTCGGTGTGTGAGTTGGCAAGCGTCTATTGGCGCCCATTTTATTGATAAAGATACGCTGCTATGATCCACAAGTTTTAATGAACGACCTTAATTTTGCCTTTGCCGTTGGCCTGTATTTTGCATTATCCCTGTCAAGCATGACACTAAACGGATATTGTTGTGCAAATGAGAGTGCGTTGATTCCGAAACACAAAACAAACAAATAAACAAAAACAAACAAAAAAACAAACAAACAATAAAGTCCGGGGCCCCTGTACATCTTGCAAAACATTTTTATTAAAATCTTTAGTTTCCGAAGATCGGTCTTTCTTTCATCACCACGTGTTTACAGGCATTGTGGCAGTATTTGTAAAAATGCAAACAATTTCGGAACTCGCGTCTTTTAAAGGTAGATAAAAAGGTACACTCTAGCTTGGATTCAAAACAGTAATTCGGTGACACTACCGAGTCACACTAACTCTATCAATCTCGTCAGTGCAACCAGTTACCCGTTACAGAAACATGGTACAACCATTTATCAGTGGTTCAAGGTAACCCTATTTTTCTTTTTATTTTCTATTTGTGTCTTTTACTTGGTATATTATTTACCTTGAATTTTTCAATGCCATATTTTCTTTCGATACGATTTTCAAATATTCGCCCGTGCCCTTTAGTTTTCCCTTTTCCCAGCTCCCATTAGATACATCGGGAAAATTCCATACTGACGCTCTTTTAATTTTAAAAGCTCGTTTTTTGTTAACCACAAAATTACTCTCTCACCACGGCAAACCCAAACACGAAACTGGGTCTCCCTACTCCGTACACGGCGTTTGCTTCATCCTACCTTACTATTTGAGAGACAAAAGAAAATTTGTCCCCCCCCCGATGGTGCTGGAAAAAAGCCCACCCCCCTGCCCGAAATAAAATCATCTTTGAGGGCTTTTGCGTCCTAAGCCAGGGCTCGAAATTACCTTTTTCCCCTGGTAGTCCACTTGGGCTACCTTTTCTGAAGTCGGTAGCCCAGTGTCACTGGGCTACCAGCCATTGTCACAGGCAGTGACAATGGCTGGTAGCCCATGCATTTTGTAGTTGAGGGGTTTTTTTAGTTTCTTTTTTTCTTTATTTTGCTATTTGGAAAAAAAGCGAAAATCGTGATTTCGCCATTTCGCCATTTCGTAGATAATTCACGTGCCGTGTGACACGATCCCTTTTCTGTGTCCATATAGCTAACTAGCTGGGTTTGACTGCATTAAGCTGGTCCCAAAGTGACGGAACATCGCATGCCAAGTTCTAGCTCTGACTGAATTTTATGTCCCAGGCTTTGGTAGTCCATGTGGGCTACCATTTCATGGTAAGCGGTAACATGAGTCGATCATAAAAAAATCAACTCTGCAAAAGTTGAAACAATGTCTAGCAGACTGTCAGACGTAGTCTAAACAACACCACCACATACGTG
>LD347520.1:134458-174642 GCA_001465055.1 Ptychodera flava
ACTGTCGAGGATAAAGACACTCAGAGGAAACAGCGTCTATTCAGGAGTACTGTTCGTAGTCTCATAATAGGAATTCGTCATTGCTTGTTTTAGGGGGTCTTTTAAAGGGAATTAACAACACTCACGCGATGCAGGATGGTAAGGTGTGTCGAACAATAACTACAACATCAAGGTGAAGCGATGTATTAGTGAATGGAAAGTGTCTACTACTTTGACTGAAAACAGTTATACATGTATTCTTTAGAAAGGAATACACAAAAGAATTAAAACTCTTAAAGTTAATTTTACTTTACTTCATCAAGACATAACATTCAGAAACATATATATCTGAATAAAGTTGATTGAAACTTTCCAATTGTCGTCTGCATTGCTAAGCAACAAACCATGGACGCTTGCACAAAGACTGACGAGGATGCGTTCCGTCCACTTTAGTATGGATAGATATGTACCAGTTCCAGTGGGCAAGTCGCATCCATATATTGAGACGTTTAGTCTAAATGGTGTAACATTGCACATCATGCTTCAGTGTTCAAAGCTATCGAGCACAAAAAATAAAGCAACAAACGTCGTTGAAAAAGAATCTGTGCAAACATTTACACGCGGAGTACAAATAAAACTACCTTATTGGCTCCTGTCTGCCTAAATACTGAATATGTCAGAAGATACGCACTACATCACCACTACATTTCCTTCAGGGTACTTATATCAACAAGTTGTTTCTGCAGAGAGAGTTGAGTTTCTGTCTCCCCTACTGCTGCGCCGACCCCGATGTAACTCTGTCAATATATGATCCATGCCTTGCTGGAGTGTTCGAAGACACAGTTCAGTGTCATCCAACCTTCTTAATATTTGCTGGATTTGTTGTGGTGTCACCTGGTCAAATCTGATGTGTCACAGGGTGAGAGAAAATGTTCAAAATTGAGATACTGGCATTTATTGACATGGCAAAGGTAAACTATTAGTATAATCAAATGTTAGCTTCTAAGGTCGCGTACGCCAGGACCAACTGAAAGTTAGATATAAATACGCAAAATATCTTTAGTTTAATCTAAAGACCAGAAAAAAAATCTCAATGATATATCATACTATATGTCAAGAAGTCACGTTTATGGTTGACAATCCTGTAAATTTGCATCGCAAACCAATTTTCCTATATTTCACATCATTTTGACTGTGACAATTTACTGTCATGCGTCATCAAACCATCATGTACGTCAAAGTAAATTATCAATCAAACAAAGGTTGCGTTGGATGACGTATTTCGATATACTCTATGACAGAAATGAAAATGCGAAGTCTTAGCATTGCAAACAGCACAATGGCTGTAACAATACCGAATGGGTTATACGTCAAAGTAACGATATTGCTATTTACCTTAGAATTATATATGTTGTAGGCAACAATGAGTACATTAGAAATATCACTAGAAGAAAATTGGTGTGTCTATTTTACTTTTTGAAATATATCCTTTAAAAATACACAATATGACTTTATGCGTGTCATATTGCTCTTTAACAAATTTCAGTATTAAAGAAGTTGTAGTTAATGTTATCTTTCATTTCAGCGCAGATTTATGAAATGTTCCTATTTTTCTTCCAAATATATGTCATTTAGGCTGGTTGCTGACCAAGCAATGAAAACAACGCAATTATTTCTTGTCAAATGTATTGAGAAAAACCTTCGCCTGCAAATCTAGCTTTATGACGCCGATTTTTTAGTAAATTTTTCAAAATTACTTCTTGAAAATTACCGTATAATAGTGTAAATCTGCCACAAAATCAACACCACACCATGCAGTGTTGCAATAGAAACATTATTTGACCTGTATGCCAGTCAGTATAGTGTCTTTGATGTAACACAACACGACGTAAGGCAACACACCACAACACAACACAACACAAAAAACACCACAGACTTTCCATCCAGACCACGGTATAAACTAAAAGCGATAGATGGGAGGAAATTCACAGTCAAACCCGTCCATAATCAAGATCAAGTAAAACACATTACAGAAATTAAAAAAACAAAACAAAACAAAAACAGATATCCAAAATACGTTAACACTGTCAATTCCACTAAAAAATGTAGAGGTTACTTCTTGGGACCAATACGTGACGTACTTAAAGGGCCAGAGGCCATGCCTTTAATGATTTTTCCTCTTTTTTATTTTAATGTCAACAAACTTTTCCTGTTCTATTCCCCCTAAGCATGCTGAAATGTTACTATTTAGTCGGTTCGCAAAGCGTCTATACGTGAAAGTGCGTTGTTATTGTTTACACTTGAATTCCAGTTCGTACAAGAATGCACTAGTCATAAATTGCAATGCTCTCTGTACAGACTGAGCTGACAAGCACTGTGTATCTCCGTGTGTTTTGCACCAATAAGAAACGATTCACTGATTGAGACGGAATTGTAGTCCATCCTAATTTACTCGGTACATTTCATCACTCTACACAGAATATAAAATTTACTGTAGCTTAACAGCTCCGTCTATTCGTTTGTAATTTCAGTCAAACCTACGGAACTTGGAGGAGGAGTCTGCGAAAGTTCTTCGTTCTAATCATTACAGCCTTGTAGAGGAACTTCTTGGTCCACATCGTTAAAACATCCTCATCTGTTACTATAGCATACCCAAACTTTTGCAAAGAATATCTGACATACCGTTACTGTGAGGAAGTGTGAATCTATTTGTGTATGAACGAATACTATCTTCATTTTAAAGAGACCTGAGTGTCGCGTCTCGACTCCCGCTGAATCAAGCACAACGTGGACGGCGTGGCGTTGCCATGATTTGTGACAAATGTGCTGCTTCGGAGGTGTCTTTCATCATTAATGACCCCGACTTCTTTTCACCAATAGGCGTGGGCTTCGGTCTCTGAAACGAAGCGGACTGTTTGGCATTAAAGTTTAGATAGGTACGTTCAAATGCACCGACTGGGCAATTTTCGAAAATGGTGGTTTAGGGGCCCGTTTTACCAGTGTTATCAGGGCTAAAACAGTGTTTTAGCATCGGTGGAATGAACTCTTGTCCAATCAGAATGGCGAATGGTAGCATGATATAATATAATATGCATTAGATACTTTAAAAAGAGACGTTTGTGTTCCCAATAAAATTAATTCGAACTTGAATTCCGTGAAAACTTAATTGACGTAAGGATGGCTTTCGAAGAAACATTTGTGAAGAAAAATGTCAACTTTGTCATACGGATTGATCAGTAGTGAAGTTGAGTGTCAGTGCACTTGCTTTGGTGGTCAACTGATCTGAGACTCGTTTTAGAATATATATTGTATTCAACTATCGTCATCTTGTGTAAACTTTACGACAGAAAGCGCCGTAAATAAGCACACCAGTCAGAAAAGATTTATGAACTATACTTGAGATATTTGCCGTATTTCTAATGCACACAGAGTATAATTATGGCACCTCTTATCCAAATTTCACGACAGGAGGCTTTTTTATGAAGAGAGCGCTCTTGACAGACAACGCACTCTGCATGGGTGTATTTATAGGAACGATACTGTTGTCAGAATGTACGGAATTCTTGGCTTGTTATATTTCTGTGCTCATAAATGGTTCTGCTTCAATAGGCTTTACAGTGCAGAGGTCTTTGAGAGGTCTAGGATTCAGAAAAAAACCCATAAAAATGTCACAAACAATATCATGCTCGGTGATTATTATTCCCTACTCTACGTACAGTGTTTATTTAAGGCGTTTTATTAAACGTATTAGTCGATGTGTCGCAGTGTGAACTTTGGTCAGTACCTTGTATTCTCTCTGTAGTAAAATAAGCGGTCAAAATTACAGCCGCCAACAAATAGCAACAATGGCAGACGAAGCACAAAGCTTCCGCGAATGGTGCGAGATAGCAGGCCTATCGGAGGATACACACAACGTGCTCACTACACAAGGCATCTCATCAACCGATGTCCTGAAGTGCCTCAACAATCAAGACCTCATCGGACTTAACTTGCCTATTGGCCAACGTGGACTGCTCTGCTGGGCATGGATCAACTTAAACGCAAAACCCGCAAAATAACAGGCACCTAAAGACCAACCTGCACACAGAATAGAAACATGAGGGGTGACTACAAAGTTCCTTGCCAAAGATGCAAAGCTGAACCAACTGCTCGAAGCATTTAGCAACGACGCGCTGAAAGACATGGTATCGGACCAGTGCACCACTGCCTAGAATCCATCGAAGGGTGAGTGTAACTGATTCCTGACTATTGACCACAAAGATTGCGTCCCTTAACTCTACCGACGAGACGGAGCTCGCAGCTGAAGGGGACATTAAGCTAATTATGCGGACCACCAAGCGTAGACCGAAACCTGACCATCCGTCTAGTTTTTACAGTATGTCCTTTCGAAGTAAACGGAGGCGATTTATTACAATTGAAATTTAATATTTGAACCACCTCAAAAAGGGGGATTTAAGCATCTATATGAAACTGTATGACTTATAGTTTTAGGGCATAATGTCAAATATTTAGAATCAATGTGTGTAAATAACAACTAACGTTTCGTGCCTTAATTATCCATCACGGTTCAAACGAAAAAAGGAAACACTTGTGCTGCAATAATTTATGTCGTCAGTAACCACATAAGGATATCGAGACTCAAGTTAATTGCAAAGCAAATTAAGTGGATGGGGCGCGGGAATCGTCATCGTTATTCAATAGTACTGTTTCACGGTTGTAGGGACGTCACCAATCACCTTTTCCCCGCGAATCGTATTAACTGAATAAATTTGTGTCACAGATATTTGTGAAGCTGTCTGTATTGATCTGACTGAGAGACAACATAGAGAAAATAGCCATTTGTCGTCATAACCGAGCTCGTGATTCGCGTACCAGTCGATTTGGCAGTTTAACAGTGTTTGAACTCGACATGTCGCTATGGTCACATAAATGACCGTCGACTATTTTGATATGTGAGTTTTAGGTGGGGGAGGGGGTTGCACTTGTCAGGCAACGCACTCTCTCTGTCTATTTATAGCTATGAATCGAAACTGACGTCAGTATGTACGGAATTCTCGTCTCATTATTTCTCCGTACTCATAAATGGATGGGCTTTAATGAGGTATACCAGTGCAGAGGTCTTTGAAAGGCGTAGGATACAGAAAAACTCAAACATGTCACAAACGCTATGATGCTCGGTTACTGTGATACTTATTCCCCACTATACGTAGTGTTCATAGGTGCGTTTTGTAAAAGACATGTCGATGTATCACATAGTGGACTTTGGTCAGTGCAATCAACTACTGTCTAGGTTATAGGGTTATAGGGAGGTTGCCATCATGTTGTAAGCTGCGGTTGGTATCAATAAGGGGGTCTTTATTATAGAAATAACAGAAGACGCGCTGACCATTAACGTTTATTTATGGGCAAAGGCTTCCTCTCGCCCGCGCCCATAAATAAAGGTTAATGGTAAGCGCGGAGTTTGTTATTTCAATTATATTATCAACGAACCCCCCCCCCCCCCCCGCCGAAAAAACCCCCCAAAAACCGCCAAATTTACGAGAATTTCCCGTGCGAACGACAACGGGGCCCCAGAACCTGTCAGTGAATAGTGTGCATGCTGCAAAAAATTTGCAAATCCGGATATGTTTTTGAAAAAAGCGTCTAAACTTGGCCCACAAATGTTCCATTTTATTTTATGGTTGATATATAATCTTTGTACAAATCACAATTTTCGTTTTAGCCGTAAAGTTACCGTGTCTACGATATTATTCATATTCACGGGCATGAAAAAAAAAACATTACTGTGTATTTGTGGGTAGTCACGTGGTTCAGCTCGACCAATCAAAACGCAATGGACAGGGCATGGTAATATAATAGAATTTAGTGGGATTACATAGTTTTAAAATTAACCTGCTGCACCTTGCGTTCGGTATTTTTGAAATTGCCAGCCCACGCTCTATGATTCGTGCAATATACATTTATTGGAGATTGTAAAGCATGTTTATTCATGAATCACAAATCCGTACATTACTAATCACCCACGTCATCGCAATCGAGTGAGCATCTATCGAGCTGGTGGATTGATATATGCTCACTTTCCTTTTCCTGGATCGATTGTGAGAGGATTAACGGTCTGTAGTAAATCTGTTGCAAGAAAGGGCTATATTTGATCTAAGACATGTGCTACAGTTTTTAAACGAACGTTTTCCTACTGTCAAGTTCGAAAAGCGAAGTCTCACCGACATGAACTTTAGCGTGGCCTTTGCTTTGAAGATTTTATCTATTGCCTGCAGACTTTCTGTCAGAATACATGAAGGTACGTATTCTTCTCTAGGATTCTTTTATTCCCGTTCGATTCTGACGTAATTTAACTCTGTCAAGGAATCTCCATTTAAACAAGGACAAGGACTAAATCTCCATTGCTGAATGGACCGAAACCAAGTATGCCTAAACACACCAGTCCTTCACCTTTGACTATATACATTAATTTAAGGCGTTGAGTATTGTATACATATTTGATGCAATTTCAAGCATCGCTGTGTGAATACTTAAGTCAACATCGAAACGATGTCAATCTCGTAGCTCTGTTGGCATACTGACCAAATAAACTACAACGCTCTACAAGAGTAAAATTCTTGGGTATAGATTAATTTCCTATATGGCCTTATTTTCACAACATCGTGGTTATACCTGTTCATTTTTTTATTTTGAGAAAAACATGTCGCAACTCTTCACTTTTTGTTTCGTTTCTCTTCACGTTTTATTTTGATGATAATTATAGTCTTCTTGAAAATGATTAACAAACAGTTTCGAAATCTACTTTCTTCCTTTACTTGGAATCACATTAAAATACACTGAACAAGCTTTAGTTTACCCGACTGTGGTCGAGTAGTATCTTGTGAAACGCATGCGTAGAAAATGAGTACACGGTCTTTTCTTTCACATATGGCAACTACGAGAAGCTAAGGGTATTACATTTCTTCCATATTCTCGAACGAAACTGCTCATTTATTTCGAGAGTCCAGAAGACCATGCCAATAGGTATATCCAACGCCAGGAGGCCGTTGAAGGTTTGCTTTAACATATGCAAATAAAGTAATGCAAACTCAAAAATAGTTCAAAAAATTAATTTGTCCCTTGACTGCTGTAATTTTTCCCACCAAATTCTGTGCAACATTTTTTACAAATTTCCATTCTGTATTTTTTATTTATTGGATCAAATGGACATCATGTTTCATTGGCTACACTTTTGCATCAAAATTTTAGCAAACGTCTCAAAAGGCAACAAAATTTGACTCAGGCACTGTCACTATACGTTCTTGTCTGCTGGGGATTGTTTGTTTCGTTTACTCGCCTTGCCTTCTGAGAGGTACCTTGGGATCTTCAGTGTATTGACTACACGAGATGTTCAGAGTTCGCTGGTACTACATAGACTTTATTTCTCTGTAGACAAGCTTGACAGTTGCCATCGCCCAATATATGCTTCTCCCATATTCCTCTCTTTCCTCAATGCATTGTTTTAGAATGGGATTTAAGACGTTATCCTTAAGGCGTGACTTTGATCATACGATAGACATGAACTAAAGATAAAATGGTACAGCCAATTCATAAACATCAATACAGGTCTTGATCTTAAATTGACATGTTACAATTAATATCCGAACATCACTGTGACACGTTGTAAAACAATCACGTGAAATTGACTGCCTTCATGATTCTTAATATAATTCAAATAATTTAAATATATTCTTGTTTTCGTCAAGACTTTCGTAAACATCCCTGTAAAACGTAATGAGCGTCTTTGTGCATTTTTCTCAAATATGGTTTGTATAATGTTGTCGAGGTATTACTTAGATATTGTTGTTTTATTTAATAATTTCACAGGTACCAATGACTGCTAGGTTCATTAACCTTTATCTGGGAAAAAATATTTCGTAACAGCGCTCAAAGTGTTAATTTATTTTCACTGAATAAGTGGTATGAATTATAGCCTTTCATCATTTAAAAAATAATCCCTCTGAAGGCAGATATACAACGAGATACAGCACAATTCACGACATAATATTATTTTCACTCGACCGCGGCCCTTGCATATGTGTTGCGATTGTGCTATATCAAGTTGTATACCCGTCCTCGGCAGGGGTTGCTTTATTGCTATTATATTATATCAATTCCACCTCCTTGTCACTTTGTAAACAGTGAAATCGATAGAAACTGCTGTCCTTATAAGTGCTTCCGATGAAGCGTGTGTTAGTACTAGCAGTTAAATGATTTCGAACATTAAAAAGCGTTTTAAGTTTCTCTAGAAACACCCACACTTAAAATACAGGGACCAGCACAAAAATAAGTTTCATATTGGCAAACTTCTTTTTATTTTACAATGATGAAAACGTAAATGTCAGCACAATGCAACAGGCGTGTGCAACTTTGCAATAAAACATTTACATATTAATACGATATGAATCATGCCATGAATAATACATCATATATAATCCTGCGTACTTGTGCCAGCATTTTTTAATCACGTGAGAGATGGATCGTTAGTGTACAGATTGTAGTTTCATATCACATCGTTGAACGAATTTTGTTCTGAAATATAGCAAAAAACGTATCAGTCAACAGCCGAGCACAACTCTGAAAGTTCAGGTACAATAAAACATTTCGTTTGTTTTTAAACCACACTCCCTACGTCACAATTTTGTTCCCAATGTTTCTTTTCATGAACTCCTCAATAGGCGGTGTTTCTGTCAAGGTGATTCTGTCACAACCCACAGGGCGGATTCTGTCAGAACCTAACGGTAACAACCAAACCATTGTCTAATTAGGTACGTTGCAACTGGTTATAACGGTTCTGATGCTACTATATTTTGCATACTGTGTAATATAACCAACAACGCCGGGGAGTTTCAGGTTTAGAATCGCAGAGGCCGTAGCTCAAATCGATTCTAAACCAGAAACTCTGAGGGGGCGGTGGTTATGTGACTCAAACCACACGGTCAAAATTATCACATAGCCCACTGAATGTGTCAGCCCTTCCCGGTTGCAACGTACCTAAATAAACATTGGCTGTTACCGTGAGGTTCTGTAGAAACGACCAGTCTTTTTTTCTCTTTATTTGAAGTCAATAGATAAAAGTCGATAATGATCGATCATGATTTGCATATTGTGAAGGTGTCACCTGGTCACAGCGAGCAAGATCATGTTTTTGCATGTCTAATACTCATCTTTGATTTCCAAATCTATGCTGTCAGAAACTGGTTCGTGTAGGTGTCTCGAGTAAAGGTCGTAAGTTCGAGTTATGGTGTGGGCATGCATTGTTTGGCCTTGTAGGCGTTGTTAAGATTGGCTTGCGAGGTTGGGTTGGCTGAAAAAAATAAGTCGCAGGCAGGTAGTGAATAGGGACTGGGCACATGCGAAGTATCACCGCCGTTGAAAAATAGAAACGAAACTTTTTACAACATTCAAACCTGCAACATAGAAACAGCAAAATCTGGAGGAGTCCGAACAACCAGTCGAAACGTACCTAAATAGACAATGTTACCATTTTGTGAACGCACCATACTGCATTGATGAGAAACTAACAAGAGTTTTATTACGAAACTGCAAGTGCATGTAATAACAACAAAATGTCTCTAAAAAGTTATACAAATCTATGCTGTGAATACAAGTAAAGTGAAAACATGACTACCCAACACAATTTGGGAGAGGGTCCCTTCAGTCAAGCAAGCAGAGTGAAAGGGGGCAGTTGATGACCTACAGCCAGGGTCAGGCAACTGCCCCAAGGTTGGAATCCATCCTGCAAGGGCAAAAGTGCGGTTACTCGCAGAATTCCCGAGTAATGGGGGTCAGGATGGAATCCAAGGTCCAAACGAAGGAAGAATGACTGAAGTGACCCCCAGAAAGAGGGATTATGTTGAGATATATAGGGTGGCAAACAGTAAGTGAGGCTACCCACAATTCCCCTTGGATTGTTCACTCAGACATTTTTTGCTAAGGCTTTTTAAATTTTATCAGTTTCCTAACAATTTTTAACTTACAATTTAAGTTCAGGATTATTTGTTAAAACTATGCTCCAAAATTATTGATTATGTTTAAAATTCAAGAGTAAATTGAATGAGAAGTCGATGTTTGGCGGTGCTAAAAATTGAACACTTTTCGAGATAAAGTTATCAGCAACTAAGATGGTCTCATCTTACCACCTGTCAGACATGCAAATTTCCTTTGTTACGAACATTAAAAAAATCAATACCCTCTCTTTGGCCAACACAGATGCAACTTATTCCCCTAGTTTCCTTCAAAATATTGTGTATGGCTGTCAAAAATCTATGTCGACAAAATTACAAAATTGCTATCTCCTCCGCGGAAAAGGGCTTGATCTTATCATTATTCACAGTGAGAAATCCGAAAATTATGATTATCAGAATTACGTTGCCAGAATTTTGAAATATGGGCTGAGTTGTTTTGTATACAGAAGAAATTTGCTTCAGTTCAGTGAGTGATCTCCGTGTGTACAGATTATGGAGAATTGTGGGTAGCCTCACTTACTGTGCATGGCAGGTTATTATTTAGATAGGTAGATCCATGTCATGCAAGAGATGATTGGAAGCCAGAGCCCCAGAGGATCATAGGTGGTATGATACAAGCCTGGGGAATAAATACCTGAGGGACAGACCAACTCTGGGAGCCCGGGCAAAGACATCAAGGAACGAGAAAAACGTGGAAACACTCGAGCCCAGGGGATCATAGACAAGTATGATTCGTGCCTGGTGGAGTGGGGTTCTGGGGGCATATGACTGCACGAACCTTGGTGGGGAAAGTGAAGTCTCATGGGGGATCATGGTGATGATACGAGCCTGGGGGAGTCAGACCCGGGGAACAGTAGTTGTACGAGCCCAGGTGGAGAACATGAAGAAGAAGAGGCCAGTGGCATGAGCCCAGGGGATCATGGTGATATAATACGAGCCCGAGGAATCATGAAAAATAGACACGAATTTTTTTACAACACTCAAACCTGAAACATAGAAACAGCAAAATATAGAAAAGTTCGAACATACAGTCGAAACGTACCTAAGTAGACAATGGTGGTTACTATAAGTTCCGGACAAAAACGCCGCAATCGAGGAGTGCAAGGAAATAAACACTGGTCACGGTGTTAATGTTAGACATCCCGTTGCCAATAAATAATTTATGAACTATAAGAAAAACATATACGCCACTACAAAGTTTCGTTTGACACGCAATTGCAAACTGATTGCAGTTAACACCGATGAGTTGAGCAAAATTTATACGACTATGTACTGACTTCCTGTCGTGGGCGCTGTTTGTCTGTGCAGAGCTCAGTCGCCAAGACGAGTGTCTGGGAAATCCCAATGAAGCAAATGCTTTTGAGCGTTTTCTTGCTTCATTGTCGAGTCGCATAGCACGATGGGAAAAATCAGAATGCTAGTGAAAGGGTGGATGTAAAGAGCGAAGTTTGGATTCCTCAGTGCACGATTGCTCTCAGCTCCGGTAGCGCTAAAATTCATCATCATAGCTTTTGCTGACATGCTGTTGACCTCGTGGCCTACAAAGCCGTCTCACCATGGCATTTTGCTAGTTAAAAGAAAGTCCATTTTGTTAACAGTTAAAATGATTCAAGTTTACTTAGAAAATATAGTCTGCTAAAAGTTACAGGGTTACCAATCTGACGAAAGAGCCAAACTTTGACATTTTGGGTGTCATTAATGTGATAGCAGAGAGGTAAAGCAAACTTATCGATATTAAACGACATGGACAGTTGTGACTCTTGACTCTGATAGGCACATTTGGCCATGTCCAGATCTGTGTGCGAAGCGCTGTCATTGGTGCTTTATGATTTATTTAACCACGGTGCATAAATTAAGATACTTTGTTCTTTTCCAATCATAACGTCTGTGGCACAGGTTCGCTGATATTAAATAATAGAATACTTTCCATAGTATTTGATTTGTTCAGTAACCTTCCTTAATTTTTCTCGCTAAAGTAACTTCATCGATGACATGGAAGGAGACTCCAAAAGATAGCATCGTTCGGATAGGACAAGCGACAACATTGTACTGTAAAATCAACACCGATGAAGAGCAACGTCCGGTAATTACGTGGGTTAGGAATCCAAAGCAGTCGGGCCGTATCGTTGCGCAGGCAGGTATATCCATTGATGAATGCTGTGACGTAACCGGTGACATATCCAATGGTGAAAGCAACTTACTCATCAAGAACACAACGAAATCACATGATGGAGAGTGGCAGTGCCAGGTTGCTGGGTTGGGAGCAAAAAACGCAAGGGTTACTGTTATAGGTACGAAATATGTCACTTTGTTTTTTCAATTGTGTGAAGCGCTTTTCATTTGAAATAAAAACAGAAAAGATGTCAACTGCCATGAAGTACCAATATTGAATCTCGACAAATAACATTGAATTTCAACAGATTAAAAAGGTCATCTTCTATATGTTTATGAGGAAACCTCCTTTATAAAGAAAAAAAAGCAAAACGTTAATTGAACATGCAAATTAGTCATGAATACTTATGAAATCGCCATAAGACTCTCGAGTCCATACTTGGCTTTCATTACAAATCCTGACATGTTTCATTACATTTGTGGTGAATGTCTCGACATAAGTCACTGTGAAAGTACATATATAATGCAACTTGGCAACGTATTGTCATTGTATCACAAAATGACTCACTGAAACCATTTGCTTGTCTTAGGAAGACTTGAAGAGAAAGAACAACTTCGATTGAATCACAAGGACATTGTTTGTTCTTTTTTTCTAAAAATTATAAGAAATGTTTTCAGCATAAGCCATAGAAGTACACTCATTTCACAGGCAACGACGAGCCGCGCTGTTCCAAATTAAGTGACTTCGGTCCCAGAAACGAAGTCATTGTTGGGACTCCCATGACATTACAATGCAGCACAGAGTCAAATACACCATCGTCTACAAAATTGGTTTGGATGAAAGACAACAAAGAAGTGTTGGAGGCACAAGGTTCTCCTTTAAGATACACAACAAGAATAAAACAGGAGGACCATGGTGTCACTTTTGCCTGCAAACTAAAACATAAAAGCATTGACACCCCATTGGCTTGTCCAGACACGATTACATTGGATGTGCAACGTAAGTTCAACTTGCGTGATATTTGGCGAGTAAAATAGTTAGGTGAGCAATGAGTCTTTATTGAGGTCAAATTCTGTACATGGGATATGCATGTTTCAAGAAACAATTATTGGAGTAATGTTTCTCTTATACCAGTAACCACTATGATTGAGTAAATGAGAAGAGTAAAATCTGTTCGTAGACACACTGAGACGTCAAAATATCTCCGAGGACTATAATTAAAGCTGTACAGTTGCCTATTTGTCACTTTTACTTTTTTTGTGCAGTGCACACAAGCTATGCAGAGACCATTGTAAATGAACAGTTTCGTCAGAATTAAGTCTGTCCAAAACGTCTCGGTGACTGCATCTATTCATTATACTCACTGAGCCGTGTATCTGTGCGTCTCATAAAAAACTGATTTGCGTCCGTCTGCATACATTGTATGTGCTACGCAGAATATTGTCCTTATTAACTTCAACAGAATAAGTAATTCGACATGTCTATGTTAGCACTCAAAAGACTTGGTTCTTTTTATCCACTATGTTATCTACATTACGTCTCTGTGTGCTTCACAAAAAGTAAACGTAACACATAGGCAAAAATCCAGTTTTGATTATCGTCTCTGTGTTCAAATGTGTTGAACCATAAACTTTAGAGGAAAAAAAATCATTTGCAGTGTGGTTTCCTATTGGTTCACAGGTAAAGCTGTCACAAAAGTTCCACCACACACGTGTGTCAAGAACGGCACAAAGTTAGGTTGTGTATACACCCCCGGCAATCCACAGACTACCCAGGTGAAATGGAACACACCAAATGACGAGACAGCTTCAAGAGATGACCCACTGACAATAGGTGATTTCGATGTACAAAGATCTGGCATTTATACTTGCATTGTCACCAACACATTCTTTGATGGCAGTTACGGAAGAGATGTTGGATCTTCGATGGTTCAAATACAGTGTCAGTTGTATCATCTTTGACAGGAATACATAGAATTTACGTTTTTAAATGTCAAAATGTCTCGGTTTCTTAAATCTTAGGAATATCTGCTATTAAATGTGCACTAAAATTATACATCTATACAGGGCTCATCATGTGTGTTGGTATCGAAAGACCGCCTTTTTAAGTTTAACATCTTGCACTTAAGTCGATATCGAATTTGTGGCAAGCTATTATGCTTTGTTTTGTATACTGCTTTAATTTTTGTGTATAACTCTAGAATGCTTAACCGCGCAATATGTTATTACTTAAACTGTTATCTAAAGTTAACATTTCTGCTCAACAGACAACCCAGTCCTTAGCACACCTGTTGTGTATCATATAAAGGAAGGGGAAGACCTAAAACTAAATTGTAATGTCCAATCAGAACCGCCAGCCAACGAAGTCAAATGGATTTCACCAAGGGATCATATATATCTAGGAAATACTTTGACTTTGTACAACGTCAGCAGGAGCCATGCAGGGTTGTACACTTGTAATGCTACCAATACATTCTGTGATGATATCGGAGGGCAAGGACATGGTAGTAGTTCTACATTTGTCAGTGTGAAATGTAAGTTTACATATTATGCTCTGTTGTTAATCATCTAGATCAGCTTTTAGACTGTATGTTATTTGGTTTGTGTTAAAGGTGCCATACTAGTCTTTCGAAATGATCTGAAAGTTATAGAGTGAATAACTACTGGTAGAGTATGAAAATGTATTTATGAAAATTAGAGAAAGCAAACCTCTTGTTCACAGTCATTTAGACTAGTTCCATCACTTGGCTTTTCTAAACTCTGTTTCAACGAAAAAAATTTCAAAAGACCCGTAGTAAGTCTAGCAGTCACTGAAAACTCAAACATTATGTTTTTAAAACAATCAACGTACTTACTATGGAACCTTGGAACGGATATAAGTGCGAATAGGCGTTACATGCACGCCAAGTAATTGACATGTCCAACGTACCCGTAATAAATTAGATCTTGTGATGTAGCAGAAGTTGCTCATGTGGTTCATATCAAAACAGACCTTCAAGCACATCTCTTTAAGCCGTTAAAACTATTACTTTGTGTCTATGTTTACAACTATTGTCTTGCGAATTCCGACCTACTGTCATTGGATTATGGATTGGTATGATTGCGATTATATTATTACATAATAGTTTTCCGCGAGAGAATCACATGCAGAATTTTATCTAACGTGTGCACATATTTTTCCAGTCAAACCGGCAGTTGCCATATTGTCAACACTCAAGCCAGCGCGATTGGATGAGTTTGCTACATTGAAATGCTCCACAGATTGCAGCAATCCGGCCGCTGTAATTTATTGGTATGTGAATGGTACTCTGGTCGATAGCATTAGTGACAATATGAAGCTTGAAGATGTCAATGAGACGAGTTGTGAAAACGCTGGTTTTATAACGACACAATATCTGAACATATTGATGCAATCTGGCGATAGTGATTTGCATTTGAAGTGTGCTGCAAAAAATCCTGACTCGAATGAAGAGGGAATCGTGTCAAACGAAGAAATACTTTTTGCCACATGTGAGTTGTCGTATCTAACACTAAAACATTTTTAAATATCTTCATTTAAGATAATATGATTTGAAATTAATAACATTGAACATGTGCGTGCTTAAATTTGTGTCCATAATATTCGTAGCAAACGTAGCTTTCTGAAAAATCAGATCAACGTACAGATCTATGAGCAGTTAGATGGAAAGCATATATCCTGGTTGGAAAAAAGTTCATTTTTTTCTGAAGTCTTCCATTTGTTCTATCAGATATTCAATAGGTTGTAAACATCGTAAGTAATTGGTCGTATCAAACAATATCATTAGCGTTTTAGATTGCTGCATCTTGTTTAGAATAATAGCAAAAGCTTTTGATGCCAATGACGTTTTCAGTATGAAACACTACTCTCCTCATTACCCCTGACAACAACAAAACATATGGCATCTATATTATTTGCTTCTGGTTACATAGCAATGCATTGCAGTATGTTTAATTTAATTTTAGATCCACCGTCCAGTGTAAGTGGTTTCACATATAGCAAAGTAGAGGCAAATAAAGGTGATAGTGTGGTGTTAAGATGTGAAGTCAACAGCAACCCGGAACCCGACATTCATTGGGTCAGTTCAGCTAAGAACGACATACGGAATGACGCCAGACACACAGTTTACCACAACAAAATTCGTGCTATCTATTCAAGCTACCTTGTCGTAAACGGTGTTCAAGACAATGACAATGGAAATTATACGTGTCTCGCCAAGAATAAACTTGGCGATATCCAGATTAACATCAGTCTCATTGTAAGAGGTAAGGCACCTTACTGAATAGACACATCATTATACTTAGAATCCAAAACCTTTTACAGTTTTGTCACTGGGAAGTATACAGTAGCTAGAAAAACCATGAATAATTGCTGGTATGTAATTTTGGTTGATGAACTACGGCAACAAATCAATCCCTGGCATTGACACACTATTAAATGGAACCAACAAGTTTCACTGGAAATTTGGCTAAAACCAGCGTGTTAGTTTCAGAAAGCTATGTTTGCTACGAGTGCATATTTTCACAGTCAACAATCCCGATATTTGATTAAAGCCTGTTAGGGAAATCCATATATTCTGCCACTCCTTACTGTCTAATATATAGAATTACTTTTTGGAGAAATTAATAAACGCAATGAAGAGAAATTTCGGGGGGAGGAAGTCTTTAAAAAATTACCAAACAGTTTTCATGCTTGAAAATATTCAGTTTTCTTCAATGGCTCGCAGTTGTTAAATGGAAGATTCTAAACTGTTACAATTGCATGGTAGCTAGTAGAAAGGTCGCAAATCGCCACGATGAAATTCCGATGTAAGTCTATTGATAGTCCTCATACCTTCTTAGAAGATAATTATACAAGACAAATGCCACGCGTTTTCTTCAATGTTAAACATTTCCTCCTTACATTTTAACAAAGACACCATGAACTCGCAACAGTCAAAGTCTGAATTAGACACAAATACCACCAAATCCGCCGGAGGTATCGATCTGATGGATATCATAGTTTGTGTTGCTATTGCCGGTGCTGTGATCGTTGCCTTGGCTGCAACAGCAGTGGTACTTGGTTTCCAAACACCATTGAAGTCCAAAAGGAAAGTAGGTGCGAACAATTGTATTTGTTTTCTTCCAAAATGCTTTAGAAGTTCTGTGATATTCCAAAACACATTTTCATCAACATCTGCCCATAAGTCGCATAGGTTGCCCAATACACAGGCAAACTGAAGCGTTCAGCTGGAGTTTGACCGTTTACGCCAAATCACTTGTCATTTGACTTTTATTAGTGCCTAGCACCAATCCGCACTACAAGGAAAGCTACGGAAGAAACGAATGCTCTGAGCATTTGAGTGACTGGATATGCAGTGAAGATATAATTTTTCCATTGATTTTACTGTTGTCTCAACGATGAGTTCTTCGATATAACTTTCATTGGAAGTGTTGTTTTTTTTACAAAAATAAACCTTTGCATTCCATATAGTATGTAGAAACAATTGAAATTATGTATATCAGTTGGACCGCTGATTGTTTACCACGCCGTGCAAAGAAATTGATCCTTGTTGAAAGGGGACAGGAGAACCCTATTTTATTTCTATCATGGAGATTGCTAGTGGAAATATTAATTTAAATGCATGTCTAAATTGATGATTTATAAAACTGGTGATTTACATTAGAAAAAGGTGGACCTAGAGACTATGAAGAGATTCAGGAAACGAACGATGACGTCAATAAGGCAACGTGCAGCGCGGAAATAACACCATCGAGGGGCATACCCACAACGAACCACGAAAGCCAAATAGAACAATCGGACGACGATTCCGATGCGGTAGGATACCAAAAAGTTGATAATTTCTTACATATGACATGTTCGTAAACAGGACGATGTCCCTTAGAGTCGCTATAGCCACACTAATAGCCACACAGTCTCAAGAATGTCACGTTTTTTAAATGAAGCCATTGTCAAATCAGTATGCAGACTTGAACATGAAATGTCGCATACAAGCTGAATGTGAAGTGTCGCCTCTGAGTTTCTGGAATTACAGAAGATGCGCTTCCCCCTAAATAACCCGTGGCATTATTTTGTGATGAACGAATTATAAAATCACAAGAAATGAATTATCGAACATATAAGATTTTTAAAGATATATACCTTGTCAGATAATACGGGCAGACATACGTAGATATGCAGGTGTGTCTAGGTAGTTTGATATATATCAAGGTAGATAGACAATCATAGGAAATTACTATCACCTAAGTAGGTTGGTATATATGTAGTTATAGACTTGCTAATATACAGACGGACACGGACAGTAGACAGACTGGCAGGAAGGCTAGGTAACAAAGGGACTAGTAGACAGACGAACCGAAGAAACTGGGATTGAGATAAATAGATAGTTAAATACGTATGTCTGCCCGCCAAATGATATCAGCAACTTCTTTTTGGATGAAGTAATTTCAAACTTCAATATTGATCAACACTGTTTACTGCCTACAAGGGAGAACAATTTTCTTGACCTGTGTCTGTCAAACATTGACAAAGTACGTGTTGAGGTCGGAGAAAACATCATTACCCCTGATCATCAATCCCTCTCTGTATTACTGTAAGGCATTAAAAAAGCTGTAAAATTTGCCTTTGCGTAGAGGGAGATGTACAATTTTCAGAACGTCAACTGGGAAAATCTTCAATCCGATCTTGCAGCTATTCCTTGGATCGATTTACTGACAGCTGGTACCGTTGATGACTGTGTGGAGACTTTTTATGATTTAATTATGCCTGCTATTAAAGACCACGTGCCGTAAATCAAACTTCGTCGCCGCGTCCCTCCCTGGTATGATGCAGAGCTTATCGAAGCTTTAAAATTGAAATAACTTAGACATCGCGCCATGAGACGTATACCTGTGCCTGAGAATATAGAACTTTTCAAGCAGGCTCGTACCTCATTCCAGAAACTGGCGAAATTGAAATACAATGATTATGTTGCATCTGTTTCAGCAGATGTCAAGTGCAACCCCAAGCGATTTTTCTCCTTTATTTCAGCTTGTATGAAAGGGACAAAATCGCGTATTCCTGGTACTATAGAGTTGGATGGACATGAAGCTTGTGACGAGCAAGCTCAGGCCGATATTTTCAATACCTTCTTTGAATCTGTTTTTACAAATGATGACATCAATACCATTCCTGAATTAGACACTCAATTACATGATCCTTTGCGTAAGTTCACTATATCTGTGTCAGAGGTGAAGTTGGAACTTTTAGCAGTAAATGAACATAAGGCAATGGGTGATGATAATTTGCCAGCGATAGTTTTAAAAAAATGTGCTGATGCACTTTTCATTCCACTAACTTTCATATATAATCGGTCTATCCATGAGGGAGTTTTCCCGACAAAGTGGAAGAAAGCTTTGGTTGTACCTAGACACAAGAAGGGTATAAAAACTAACGTTAGAAATTATCGCCCAGTGTCCCTTTTGTCAATTGTTTCGAAAATGTGTGAGAAAATGATATCAAGGCATGTATATAACCATGTAAAGTGTGTTTTGTCTGAACAACAGCATGGTTTTTTGCCTGGGCGATCATGTGAATCTAATCTATCTGTCTTGCTTAATGAAGCTCGTATTGCTGTTAATGAGGCAAGACAGTTGGATGTTATATATACAGATTTTTCCAAAGCATTCGACAAAGTAAATCATAAATATTTAGTTTACAAACTTAGTAAGTATGGAATACAAGACGCCCTCCTTGACTGGTTTAGTAGCTACCTAACTAATAGATCCCAGGTAGTTAATGTTAAAGGGTGTAGATCAGACCGTGTCTTAGTTAAGTCCGGGGTTCCGCAGGGGTCACAACTGGGACCACTGTGTTTCATTCTTTATTTAAATGATATATTTGGTAATTTTAAATGTGGCTCCTTAGGCTTCGCAGACGATCTGAAGTTGTTTAAGATAATACGTAGTGTGAATGACTGTTCAATGTTACAAGAAGATATCAATTACTTGTCCACATGGTCTGAGAAATGGAAAATGCACCTTAATTATGCAAAATGTGTAGTACTTCGTCTTTCATTGAAAAGATTGCCAATTGAGAGGGATTATAATATTGATGCTCACAACTTGAAGACTGTTTATAGTTACAGTGACCTAGGCGTGATACTAGACACAAAGTTAACTTTTTCAACTCACGTTGTGTCAATTGTCACTGATGCTCGAAGACTACTTGGCATGCTAAAAAGGTTTTGCAAACGGTTGTCAGTGGATGCATTGCTCGTGGTTTACAAAACATTCATTAGAACTAAACTCGGGTATGCATCAGTTGTTTGGAATAGCATTGAGAAAGTGCACTCAGACAAACTAGAAGCTGTACAGCGTAACTTTGTTAAATATTTGTTTTATCTTGTAAAAGTAAGGTTTGATGATTATACATATGATGATATGTGTGTTATGTTTAATTTACCAATGCTGTCTAAAAGGCGCACTTATTTTGACCTTGTTTTTCTTCACAAATCAATTAATGCCCTTCTTGATTGCCAACCAACTTTTAATTTACACATTCCTGGGCGATCAACTAGACAGAAACGGACATTTCATGAACCTGG
Organism: Ptychodera flava; assembly: GCA_001465055.1. Taxonomy (NCBI): domain Eukaryota; kingdom Metazoa; phylum Hemichordata; class Enteropneusta; family Ptychoderidae; genus Ptychodera; species Ptychodera flava. The sequence goes on from LD347520.1 coordinate 155,160, forward strand.
TGGTAGAGTTAAATTTACTAGCAATTCACTTTTTAATCGCATTCCAAAGCTATATAATAGTTTTTATCAATGTCTACAAATTTTTAACATTTCTGTTTCGAGTTTTAAAAGAAAAGCTAAAAGCATTTGCTTTTGAATTTTTACTTTGTCCTTGTTGTGCATGTCATTTGTTTTAACTTGCTTTCTTGTCCTGTAACATCATGTTATTTGTATTTTGTACTAAAATCCTCCTGTAAGTGCGGATGTATATGGTTTTCAACTGTATCATATCTGTGTTGGCGTTCGAAATAAATAAATAGATAGATAGATAGATAGATAGATAGATAGATAGATAGATAGATAGATAGATAGATAGATAGATAGATAGATAGATAGATAGATAGATAGATAGATAGATAGACGTACATCCCTATATTCCTGTCTTCCTGACTCCCCAGAAGACCTAGCTTGCTAGCAAGCTAGCTACCTACCTACATTCACTTACATACCTACCAACCTACCTGCCTACTTATATGAGATGGAGGGATGGATGGTTAAATTGACCAATAGATTTATTGATTGATTGATTGATTGATTGATGAATTGATTGAACTTTGAAAGTTTTACTTTGTTATTTTCTATTATTAGTCTGATAAAGATTACATGAATCTCATGGATGAAAGGAAATCACAGACCTATATGAAACCATGGATATCTATTTTAGAATTTCAACGCGATCGCCTCCATATCATCACAGAGATATCAGTCGGTAGATTTAATACGACGTTAAAGGCATTTGCTTGGTGTATTGATGGTAAAGATGGACAAAGTGAAGTCATTATCGAAAGAGAAAATGGTGAGTCTGCGAAAAGCGGTGAAATGATCAAGAGGTTTTACATGAAGAAATTTTGAAATATTTAAATGCGTTGAAACCTTACTACATTTAAATTTGTGCAATGTACGTATTGAATGCATTTGTATTATCACAAGCTTAAAAATGAAACCTGTTCCATCGCCTTTCTCCCAGAGAATATCGACTCGAAGTTTCTAGGCAGAGTCTTAAAAGAAATCAAACTCTTTCGAAAAATACAGACACACGAACATATAACGAAACCGATTGGCTGCTGTACTGCAAATGGTAGGTAACTCGTCAATATTTTTAATAATTCGATATGTACCCATTATGAAGACGACAGCTTAATTTTAATTATGGATATTACGATGGCTAAAATACAAGACACCTCAGTCGACAGAAACAGTTATGGCCTAATTTTTCCAAATTTCGTTATTATATAGTCCCCCGTGCTAAGGTCAAAATAGTATTAAGTGTTCACTTTAAGAGTTATTCAACCGGTGAATTCAGATTTAAAATCCTTCAAAAAAGGCAGCATGGCTGGTTACATGTACATCAATAAACTTACACGCATGAGAGAGAGAGAGAGAGAGAGAGAGAGAGAGAGAGGTCGTTACTCCATGTTAAACCACAAACATATTTACTGCATTGTTTTTGTATGGCTATATGTAAACAATGCATACGTGACTCGTTCGACTGTCTCTTCATTTGGAGGTCCAACATACTTGATTTTTGATTGTGCATCATGTGGAAATTTGAAGGATTTTCTGAGAGCCACTCGGTGGGATCTTGCTAAAGACAAGGCGCAACGACGACTCTTGGTTTTTGCAGTTTGCATTGCGAATGGAATGAAATACTTAGCTGAACAAGAGGTATTATTTAATGACAGTCGTTCCTTCCCCACCTATAAAAGATCATCGCGCCTACGGATTTCAGCTTGTTACATTAAATTATATGGCCCTTGCATTCCTGTGGAATAAGTATTCATATATAGGCAAAATATGATGGAACTGGTAAAGGAAGTAACATGATCATGCCTGCAAAATAGGTTGATTCCTGCCTTACATTGGTCTTATTCAGAAAAAAAAAATGCAATATCCCAATATAAACTGTTTTCACAGTTATCTTTATCACGGCTTAATGTTGTTAAAGTTAAGGACACGTTCACACATGTTCTGAGATCCTTGATCACAATAAATTACCCCGTTGTTCTAAAATATATGGTAAATGTAAATGCAAACCTTTTGATGGCTATTCGATTTCTTTCTCAGATAGTACACAGGTATTTGGCTTCAAAACATGTCTTGATTTATGAAGGAGGAATATGTAAGATATCAAACTTCAGCTATGCCAGCGATGTGATTGATGCGGATATGTTCTTTAAAATGAACCAGGTAATTATGCACTTCCAGATGAATTGTATTTTAAGTGTTAGTGCCAAGGAGCAAACCTGAACAAAATAATATTTCAACCAAAATCAATGACTGGAAATAAACTACCCTATGCCGTTGGAACCAATAAGAATGTTGGCAATATTCGAAATACAAAGACGTAGAATTAGTATATATGCGAAACGATCCGTCGTTCACATGCTTAGATAATGTATATTGCATATTTCAATAAATAAATTGTTTTTCAAAGGGTAACCTTCCATACAAGTGGATGGCAGTAGAATCACTGATCGATAAAGAGTTCACAGCGATGAGTGATGTTTGGTCTTTTGGAGTCGTCTTGTGGGAAATATTTAGTCTAGGTAAGTTGTACCACGGATCAAGAGAAATTTTCAGTAATTCCAGAAAAAGACTGGCGCATGATAGTACATCGCACAATGTAGACTAATGTGATCGGTCTCACCTGAGTATCTGAGTGTGTGTGTGCAATTGTAGTTTGCAAGTGTCGAATAAGAATGTCGAACGTGACGATGACTTGCCCTACACATCATCCAAAACATATCAACTGAATTTTGTTAATCCCGTAGTGAATAAAAGACCTTTTTCCGGTTATCACACAGTGCATTGTCGTGGCTGCTTCACACACGTGCACCGCATACACTCTCCAAAAAAACAAAAAACAATGATTTTATGTGAAAAACAGATGGCTATTCAAGAATGTCATAAATGTACAATGCTAAAAATGCCCCATGCCTTTAGTATCAAATATTAGCGACGAAAATATAGGTGAGGGTGTAACCTGCCATAGTGTTTTATGAGTAATATACCTCGCGTATACCCTACAACTGAAAGGTTATACGAGTAATGCACTTTCCTTATACCCTGCATCACGGAAACGCATAGAAATATATTTTTTACTATAACCCCAACGGGATTCGAACCCCTACACTCTCACGGCAACATCGCCTAGCTGCTAGGCCTCACACAAAACCAGTCGGCTACCGTTTAGAGTTGATCACAGCAACCGACTTAGATGTTACAATCCTGTGCGCGACCGAGCAACACAGTGTGCATGGAGCAGACGACACACAGACACAGTACAAACACACATATAATAATCGGAAAAGCACGAAGCGTTTTACTGAGCTATCAGACAGACTCGGGGACAAGTAAGTATCCACCAGCAGAAACTGTCCACTCAGGTGAAAGAAATATATTTTTTACATCTTTAATTCTTTCAGGTTTGGTGCCATATCGGAAACTCTCACTTGACTCCGTACTTTCCTTACTGAAGGAAGGTTATCGATTAGTCAAACCTGATCACTGCAGACAAGAAATGTACGTATAAAAGAAACGTTGCTAAATAATTCTTGTTTATGAAAGACAATTGAGTGCTATTGCCGTTAACTTTGTTGGAATATCCACTTTTGTTCCTAAATAAAAGAAGCTATACGTAACAAAACCTCTTTTGATAATTGATCGTAATTCAGATTTGCATTAATTCTGTCCTGTTGGAAGTGGAGCGCCGCCTCTCGACCAACTTTTGCAGTACTCCAAGAACAGCTCCGTATATTACTTGATAAGGAAGAGGTAGGTGGGAAGTTCCTGTCATCCATACCAAACCAAAAAGAACATGATGTTTTACGTTTACTGTCTACTGATGTTTTATGGTTTATTCCTTAAAAATGCTAGTTCGATTTTTTCAGATATTAGTATTGCCGTATTAATTACCCCAATACATGTCTTGATTTTCATCTAAAGGGTCTAACTCTTGTACAAATGTTCAGCAAGGGCAAGCAAAAAATAGTCAACAAAAATTATTCTAAGTGGTTCGACTATTTAAGTGTGTATTTTCTGAAAGCCTAGATATTCAACAAATACTGTAATTTGTGTTTTGTAATCAGTATAGACATAAGTCACGTGACAGTCAATTGAATGATCTCTTAATAATCAGGTTTCACATGCCCCTCTAGCTCTGCCATGCTTCCGGTCGACATTTGCGTTATCAAAAGATGTTGTATCAACCATGTCGTCAATGATTTTGTTATAGGTTTCATATCGGTTTTATTACTAGCCTTTATAAATCTGCACCTGTGGTTGACGCTGAACTCGAATGCTTTCTGATTTTTTTTCATCACTTTCGCTTTTAAACCGTAAACACTGCAGTGTTTGTACGTGGGGAAGGGAAAACTGATCTTTTAGTGGTAATTCATCAACTCATTCGATCCTTGTACAAACAATGGTTATAATATATATATATATATATATATATATATATATATATATATATATATATATATATATATATATATAATACATACACACACATACACTCCCAAAAATTGTGTTAAATTTCTGTCTTTTTTAAAAATACACATTTTGTTTGGAGAACTGAATGTGTTTCATTTTTCGGAAGAACCCATTGTTTGTACCAGATCTCGAAATTTACGTTTTAAGACATTTCACATAAATTTGTTTCTACATTTTCAGGGTGATGCTTCTGTTGATGTTAACATTGAACTTGCATCAGATGGTCCTGCTGAACCGAAATAAAGATATCAAGTTAAAAGCAATTCTTGAATACTTTATACGCCAGAATAGTCACGTGTACATGATATAGTTTACCATTAGGTTTTCACTATGGGAGAAAACCAGCCATTTTGATTAAAAACTTCCATTTCCTGATGTTAAGTGATGTTGGGATGTAAATTACATTTTCAGCAATTTCTTTCTGCTCCCATTGTGGACATTCAATACTCAAGCATCTTGCTACCAACGTACATATGTCCGGTAGAACATAATTACGTCTACCACATTCAAATACATTGCCTTCTTAAGAAGTTCTACAAAAAATAGACATAAAAGCAGAATTGTTTCGCATTATGCGTGCAATTTTGACTCGCAGTATGAAGTTTAATGATAATCATATTGTTGTGAGGTTCAAAGTATGAATTTCCTGACATTTTGTTTTTAACAACAACAGTGTATCTTATCAAAAATTTAAAATAGATAGTCTGTCAAGCACTATTATGGTATTTTAAAGTGTATTGACCACAACTCTCTCAGCAAAGAAAATAGGAATCTGTTAAAACCTCTGTAAAGAGATTTGTTCGCGTCTTTAGAGCATTCCAGCTTGGTATCAAATTTTCTGACAGTTTAGGTTTTTTAACAAAAGAATTGTATTTAAACAATGTGCACTAGGTTCTTCAGCCAATTTTGCATTTCAAAGTGTATTGACCACAATTTCCCTTTAGCAACAAAGCCAAGAGTATTTTGATATCATATAAAAAAGACCTTCAGTGTCTTTAGAACCATTTGGCTCGCATTTAGGCGAAGATTGTGACTCGACTGACGAACAAACTATTTGTGTTCAATATACCTCGTTTCGTTGTTTCCGTTTGTAAACTTCACACACATCACTTGTTGACCATTCATTGCATGCCACTTGAAATTGTCATAACTATCCTCAACCGTCCGCCGATGCGTCATGATCTTTCCCTTTTAATAAGGGTGATGATACGACGCGTAGAAACTGAAACATTGGTGAGAACTATGGTGAATGAAATATTTAGCGATGTGCATTGAGTTTGAAATACCAAAAGTGACGTTAACAGTCATAGCAACGTAGCTGACACTTTCCAGGCTGTAACTGCTACTGTCAGTGGAGTCTTGATTCTGCCTCTCTACCGTTACTAATTGCAGACCGTCGTAATAATATCACTTAGCGTGTCAAATAAAAAAACAGTATCGACCCAAAGATGATCTTTTGAACGTACAGGCGAAAGTAACAGGCAAGGACACATCAGTAAATACAAATTCAGGATATGAACCGACTCTACGTATATTGTATTGGAATAATACTGAACATTTAAATTGCATGATCTTTCAAGCGATTTTAGAATGGTATTTGCTTAAGATATTCAGTTTGTATTCACTTTCATAATTTCAAGCAAATCAAACTTTGTTAAGGGTATTAAGAGAATGACTTATGCCACTTCCATATTTCCTAACCTTGAATTAATTGATTTTCATCTTTTGTTTTAAGTATTGAGTTATAAGTAAAATACTATTTATTTCGTTTGACCCCGGAGATAGGTTACGGTTATATTATAATTTATATAGGGCTCAGCCCTTGGTGTCGCGCCAGGCGTTGAGATTAATAATGTTATTTGTATTGATTAATGATTAGTAATCGTAAAGGAAAAAATAGAATTAATTGTTACTTTCTCTATACGTTTGTACAACTATGACCGGTTTACTCTCTGATGAGAACAGTTAACGTACACGATGTCAGACACTGTATGTATAGATTTTCTGTAATGTGTAAAGAAGTTCGACATAAATTCGCAAATTTTTACCATAATAACTACCTATTGTGTTTAACAAGGGACGTATTGTGCCATCATTCACCTTGCAATAATCACTGTGCCGCCAAACTTCCGATGTTGTAAGCTGAAAACCAGCGTTACGTCTAAAAACGGGACAATTTTGCACCAAATATTTGACACAGAGGGCGCTTTTCTAAGATTCGATCTCATCATTCTGCGCGAATGTTCTCGTTCATATGCACGACAGTTTTTCTCTTCCCCTATTATTAAGGCGTGATAGTAACGATATTTTGTATCAGCGACTGGGTGGATAATAATAATTACTCGCTAATAAAAAATATATTTCATTAATGGCATGTTATAAAATAATAGCGAGCACGTTTTTTATTTGTTTATTTACGAGCATTAAAAAAAGCATGGCGGCGCCCACGAAGGTCGGGTACACCTCCGGTTACTCGAATAGTACATTATGAATCTGCGCATGCGTACTCAGTAAGCCGCTGGCGCGACTATTGTCTCTCTCATCCTGTGAAACTTTGATAATAATTATTTTTTGAGTGTCCGTTTATTGTTGCCAACGTATCGGCTTCACTCAATAGTCTTTTAATCAATTTTATGTGGAAAACTTTTGGAGAGTAAAGGGAATCTATCATTTTCTTGAGTAATAATAATGTGGGTAATAAAGAGCTTCACAAGATACCTTTGTGTGTCTGCTTTTCAGTGTATGAACGTGTTTGACCCAAGCTTATAGGCCACGGCATACTCCCAGAAAGACAATCGTATCGTATAATATAATTTGCTGACCAATACAATTTGGTTCTTTACCTATAGAGGGTTTAATTTTACGATACGATTCATCAATCAACTTGGAAAGATGTGTAAAATAGGTGAAGTAATTGAGTCTAAATTCCTCATGTATCTATATCGGAGTAAAATATATTATGAGTGGGGAAATTTAGAGGCAAAAGTCAAGCTGTACAATTCATCAGTTCGTTGCCACTCTAAATTTGGAGGGTCGTTCGCGCAATCGCAGATTGTACGACCACGTGAACTTTGATACGCGCATGCCTATTCAATCCCAATTACGTCACACAGATTACAGCGGGAATCAACTATTGAAGTTGCACTCACTCGGAAATGGACGGTGACCGGCCACAGTGCAGCCGGGCAAGTGCATAATGTCGGGACCGATCACTTAGCGAAGATAAATAGGTTGTTTACACACCAATTTCAAGCTGATTTAGACCTCAAGTTTAGCTTTGCCGTACATTTTCCTCTGTGTTCATAACTGAGCGCCAATTCATTGGTGAATTCCCGGGGATATTCATTGGTATTATCACTGTATGTACTAAATGATGAAGTTTCGGAATGCGAATTAAGTTGAACTTGAAGGCGACGTGCAAAGTAACTGATTTTACTCCATGCCCAATGTGTCTAGGTCGGTTCTGAATGTGTGACATACACGTGTTTGACTAGTTATAGCAGTGTATCTGTATTAAAACATGTATCTCTGAAGCTTCAACATATTATTACGATGTGGTTTAACTACGGAACTCTTTTTCATGCCCTGGCCGAGAATAGATACTGGCCGAGAACAGGCGGAGGGAGTGTATAGGGACAGTGGAAAGTACGAAGTCAATGTCAGCCCCTACCCACGTACTCACAGTTGCGAGTGTAGTGATACGTACCGGCCGCCGCGTACTACGCATAGAATACTTATTCTGTGCACGTACTACCCTAGTGTGGGGTATTTGGAAATAATCTTATGAAGTTTGTCAAATGCATCAACCCCGGGAAAGACAACTTTGAAACATTCAGTCAATAAACATAGCTCTTTAACGAAAATCTGCACTTCCAAAGTCTTTGAGCTATCCACAGTTCGGCGTTCATCAATTTCGCTGGCTTGACCAGGCTATATACGAATACAATTTGGAAGGGTAACCGATTTTCAAAAATGTCCCCCAACGTCCCCCGTCAATGTAGCTCAATGAAACTGCCATCCTTTGTTCATCTATATTTATCATTTGAATAACTCGAATGACATTGCTCAAAAACACATAAGTACGCGAAAATGGGACTTTTTTGAACTGCAGGTGCTTGACCTGTCACAACCGATACTGAAAACATTGAGGTGACGATCGCACTACGTCAAACAGAAAGCTCGAAAAGTTGGCAAATTACTATTTACCATGCTCTCTTGCTGCCATGATGTTGTAGTGAGGTTAGTCACGAGGTTAACCATGACCGATTTTTTCCTAACTTGGCCTTGCATAGCGTTAAAACAAAGGCCGAAATTAGCCGATGCAAACACGAAGACTTTGAAGTCAGTGACGTAATCGAGTTGAGATCTGGGTAAACGCAGTCGTTCGAAAACGACCCTCCAAATTTAGAGTGGCAACGAACTGTTCATATTCGACATATAAGGAATATTTTTCATTGGCTTCGCTCGCTTACGTATTTTGACGAAGCCTTGCATCGGCAGATATAATTTAAAAGTCACTGTCAATGTATCTAAAATAAACGAAAACAATCCTCGACATGAAGCCGTCAAAATGTTGTTATTATTTCATCACGTTTCTTCGAATTGGAGGTTAGTCGAGTTTCTTCCTTGAAGGCTATGACATAGAATAACTCTGTACCCTATTCTTCTTCAATTGATAATGAACAAATCACGGTAAACTTTCACTAAACCAATCAAAGAGGGGAGCAGAGAAATAAGCGTAAATAAATTTGCAAATTTGCATACTGATTGAAAAAAGCAGAACGTGTTTACCTGAGGCTTAACAAAGGCATAACGCGAGCAAAGTTGACCCACAGAAGCCAAGATTTGACCTAGACAAACTTCGCGTCACCTCATGCAAATCTTATTCATTGTCTTCCTGTCTGTCTTTTAGTCCGTCTGTCTCTGTCTGTCTGTATGTATGTATGTATGTATGTATGTATGTATGTATGTATGTATGTATGTATGTATGTATGTATGTATGTATGTATGTATGTATGTATGTATGTATCAACTTGCTACCCCACCGATGATATAAATTGTAATTATAGTCAGACATAATATACATAATATCACATTAAAATTTTCTTCTGAAAAAATCGTCACACAAGCAAGGCTCGGTGAATTATGAGATTATCGTGGGTGGTGAATAATTTGCTTCAAGATTCCGTATTTATCACCGTGAAGAGATAACACTAGCGATACGCACGACTAGAGTCGGCAGCCTTCAAGTTGATCTCCCAGAGACATGGTAATCGGGGCGTGCATCCTGATGACGATATGCACTTACAAGCGTCTGCAAAAAGCAAAACAGCCTTAGAAAATGTTGTGACTGCGCAAAAACTTTGAACAACGAGAAAAATCTGATGACTTGGGGACACACTCAACGATGGGATAGGTGAAAGGACAAAAATAACGCTGTAAAAAACAACATAAAACTGTCTTCAATATTTTCCAACAATATACAAATGCAGAAACAATATTTTTCTCGTGCTTCTATAAATATGGAACAACATTAGACGGGCCTTAAAACCTTTGGAGGCAAAAATAAAAATAAAAAAATATTTGCAGAGTAAAAATGCTCATTTTTTGGTTATGTTGATTTTTAATTAAAAAAGACTCATATGGAATTCGGCCAAAATCAATTTTGAGAATATACATAAGAATATGCAACAGATGATAAAAGTAATTTGTCAAATTGTTGAACGCGAAAAAATAAATTCTCCTTATTCCTGAGACCTGATGGTCCATTCCCGACAGTAGGAATATAACCTAAAGATCATATTTTTGAATTAAAAACGGTCGATCCTTCCACTACACATGCATGAACACGAAATAAGCTTGAATGTAACTTTGGACAATCTGCCGTATTGAATTAAGGGCGTGACTGATAACCAGTCCAGTCCGCGAGTAGACAATAACCAGAAAGTTAGTGATTCTCACGGTGACGCTGGCACTCGTGACTCCGCGTACTTACACCTCTTAAAACGCATTTGAGTAAAAATCCAATATGCTCTTGTAATTACATCAACGGCGTGACACGGCTTCTGACAGTTTAATATGTACACTAGCGGTAAATATGAGCTAATTTTCTCTTCACGGGCCGATTTATTCGATCAGTTTGATCCCGTGTTGAGGCAAATTGTTCGTCATAGATACAGATGCTGTGAATCGTCAATTCTCAACCAGCGTCTAAATGAAATGTTCAGCCCACCGCGAGACTTCCTTTCACTGATTTGACTACTTAGCGCTCCGTGTTTCTCCGATGTCACTTCTAGTTTTGTTGATTTTTGTTTGCGTAGCCGCTGACTCTGACCGAAGAAACTAAGCCAGCGATTGAGAGAGCCTGACAAACAGCCTTATTATATGAACGGCAAGACTTGTGACACTTATTTTTTGCGATTGAAACCGACAGTCATACACGATTGGCAATCAAAAGGACAGTCCAATGGTGACGATTGCGTCCTTTCTACCGTAACCTGGCACCATCTTAAGGAACCATAGCTATATGACTTTTGATAATATTTTCATCGTATCGAAGTATACAGATGTCCTCGTGGGAAATTACAGAGCTCGATTCTAAACGAGAGCGTTATAAATAATAACACAAATTAGTTATATATATATATATATATATATATATATATATATATATATTAGAACGAATTACCTCAAGTACAATGTAATGCAAAGGATGCATGAAACGTAAGGAACAGATATCATTACGTATATATATATATATATATATGGTTTTTTAAACAGGGACTGTAATTTTTACCTACGAGTATCACAGAGAGCGCTTATAAACCTTCCTTGTTGCGACTGTCTTGTGATATATCTTTTGTTGTACTGATACTACAACAGTGTTGTTGGCGTGTAATCCCTTTTGTAATTTCGCTGCAACATAAAAATAAACCGCAATGCTAATAATTATGATATGAGTCAACGCAATTCTGTAAATAGCATCGGATACGTTGTGATTATTATCAACATACACCCTGTAAAAGAGCTTGCATTTAATGTTCAGACACTTATGACGTCACAACTTTCATATTCACACCGAGATGCATTGTAGACTTATTGAAAAATCAGCGGAACGGCATGAATACAAGCAAAACATCTAGCGATAATCTCAAATGACGATGACCTCCATACTGCCGGTTATTCACCCATGCTTGACCAGAGACCTTGCATCTTCGCGAGATGATAGCGGCTGTGTCTTTGAATCATTTGAAATCGTCACACCACCGAGAAGCTGATCGTGTGACGATCAAGTGACGTGACAAAGTACCTCAGATACATGTATTCATATTGAGGATTAAAGTGGGTTTGGACGGTGCGAATCGGTGCGAACTTCGGCTGTGACATTGCAACATATTTTAGTCAGACATAAACGGTATCTACGTTTGTAAGAGCTTGGATTTAAAATTCGTCAGACATTTGCATCTAGTGTGATTTCGCTGTGGTCAAAAGTTGCCGTTAGGCTGACTCTCAATAAAAAGCACAAATGGCTTTCCGTATATAAAGAAAACAATTGTGACATGCGCAACTGGCGACATACGCCTTTAACATCGAGAATTATCAGAAATGGATTTGCTGTGGGTATATCAAGTGTACGTGCTTCTGAGATACCAGTATACAATATGTAGACTGTTGCTCAGATGGACAGGATATTATCGGGGATCCGCCTCCGTCAAAAATTATGGACATTGAAATGTTGCCGGATACATTGTGAGATAAAATGGTCATTTAAATGTGCCAAGTTAAATTCGCTCTTATCATAAAAGATGTGGTCATCAGAACTGCATTAGCCTTGCACCAGCATGGTATATATAGATACTAACGTTTGTAGGGCCAAGATGACACCACACTCGTTTCAAAAATTGCCTAATTTGTCGAACCATTGAATACTGAATTATAGGTATTAGCAAAAAAACAACACCTATCTATACACACTAACGTAATTGGTTCTGGGTACATGATGTATATGCTTTCTTCAGGCATCTGTGCGAGTCATGGCCTCCGGCGGCGCAGAGTTTGAATCTTAAGCTTTAGGATTTGAAATTTTAGAAACAGACAGCCAGAGAAACGGGCAGATAGTAGTATGTCATACATACTTTTTTCGCGAATAGAAGCCAGGTAATTACACTCTAGAGGCGATATTGTGAAATTGTTAAGCGGATGATTGGGAGTCTTGAATTGAAGAACTAGAAGACAGCGTCTAATCTTTCCGCGAATGAGGTATACAATTATAAGCTCCGATGAACGGATTACGGGATTAATATACCAACACGCATTGGAAAGATGAGGTGTTGTCGATCAGAAAATGAGTACCAGGGACTACCGATTTGGCGGTTTTATGGGCAGTTGGGCGACTGGAATATTTTATTTTGTTGGCCATTGCGACGCCGCAATTCCAAGTATTGGAAATAGATACTTTTTTACATGTACGTGTTGATAGATGGCCAAACATATGAAATCTATGGTCGAATGATGACATCAGAATGATAGAAAATCCATAGATTTTTAAAGCTTGCTGCATTTATGTAATTAATTATTAATACATCATAGATTAAAATTCCTGACCCATGATGAAAACGAAGATAAACGCCAGAGTTGAAGTATTTCATGACCTTCTGTACGATGACAGTTCTTCGTGCATCGGACTGGTTTCATTGGGAAGTACAGTGCGGAGCAGTTCTTTCTATACGGTTCCTGGGACTTGTAGCTAAAAATACGTATTGATTGAGCCGACCAATGTTCAGGGTCAGCAACTTGTTGCTGATATCATGTGATGTTGTCTTCATGTTTCCCATCAAGCAAAAACACATTTTATAAACCCTAGAATAGCAAGCCGGTGACCCAAATACGGAAGGTCTGGGTCATGATGTCTCTCAAAGATAGATCTTCAAATGGAAGAGCGAGAAGGGTGTAGTTCACTGCCATTGGTCGACATTTCTCATTGGGAACCATGGCTGCACACAGACATGAAACGGGCGGGCGCGTATTCCAAAGGCGAAGGTGGTAGTTTAATTAGATGAGTTGAATAGACAGTAAGCGATGTTAAACAGAGTAAAAGACACTCCAGCGAGGAGGAATGTCTAAAAGTCCATACGTAATATAAATTTAACTCCGAATCAAATTACTCACACAAGAGTCCACGCTTAAGTGGAACGTTCTCACCAGAAATATTTAGAATATTCACAATGGCACGTTTAATAACTTTATGATGGATTGCGACATGTTGTAACCCTTGATAACAGTATCTTTACACTGAGTCGATGTCTTATATCGGTTTCAGTGCAGTGTTCACATGATGAAAAAAAATTACACAGTCTGATTGCTCTTTTACGATTTGTTGATTCATGGCAATTGTCTATCGAATATTTATGAAAATATTGTAAAATATTCAACGTAATATAATTATACGGCTTTATAAAAGAAATTTATTGGAGTGATTTAATTTTAAAATTGGAAACCGTCTGTCATTATGACCATTGGATTGAAAGTTAATAGCGCAGACTAAGTTGCAAGGGAATACTGAGTGTGTGTTTCTCCAGTAATACTCCTCTGCGGCCAAAACTTCATGGCAATTCTCAAGGACACAAGATATAAATCAAATGGCTTTCTTTTTGTATTGATGTTTTGTCGGTGGTATAAATAGACCGCTTATATGAAAGACCCGAAAGAGTTGGCATAGCTCTCTAAAATACCCTTGTCAAAATATAATTTTTACATAATCGTGTAATGCTACGCAACACTAGACAGGACGCTCACATGCCGTATAGATACTTGAGCTCTATTGCCTTAGTAAGGGCGCGAAAAGAAAATAATTTTCTGTTCTCACAAAATGCGATGTACATTGGTGTATGTAAGTCTTCTTTTTTGTCCCAACAAAATTCATATCTGGGGCATTATGGTTAAAGGTAACACACTAGTCTTTAAGCATCAGGTGAACCGCTGATTAAAATAGGAGCGCGAGATATCAAGAAATGACAAAATGAAACGTATTTTCTGAAAACGTCCTGTCCACTTAAAACTTGTAAGAATTACGTGAATTCAGTACACATTGTGAAAATAGTCTTTCTATGAATCATAAAAGCTTTGAGCGGTATCGCTGGCACGAAGTGTACTTGTACTATGATGAAATTTGCCAATTTTGGTGTTGTTTTGAAAAGGGGATTATTTTGCGCAAATGTCTAACACCACTCGACTTTTTTGCCGATTGTAAAGTTTTGTGAATGGTCATCGCCAATCAACACAGCAGCGCACCATGGTTACGGTTGTAACTCACATCTTGCACACGATCCATGCTCAACGGAAGAACAGTCTATCAAGGCCCTTTAACGTACGTGTTGCCGGTTTCTGCGACACAGTGTTTCACATCCATTCGGCTTTATCATATGGGAAGCCTTTGTAGGGAATTTGCGAAAAATCAGTCAAATTTCGT
Source organism: Ptychodera flava (assembly GCA_001465055.1). Classification (NCBI taxonomy): domain Eukaryota; kingdom Metazoa; phylum Hemichordata; class Enteropneusta; family Ptychoderidae; genus Ptychodera; species Ptychodera flava. The sequence goes on from LD347520.1 coordinate 170,161, forward strand.
AACACGCAATGTTAATCAAAACAGAACAAGGAAACGGTGAATTGATGGAATTCATAAGGACGCGTGAAAGTTGGAATGTCACGTGCGCTTTGCCCAGTTTGAGTCCCGGAATTTAACCTGGCAATAGTTATCAGTGCGTTGGCGGTACGTTTCACTCGCACTGGCGAATTATGGATGCGATTAACTTTTATGACTTATGAAAATATCAATTATGTAAAAATCACCCTTATCATCGAGAATATTTGCTATCTCCACGGTTGCGTGCTCGATCAACCAGCTTGGCAAGGCTGTAATGCCATCTGATTATGAAGAAAAATAGTTAAAACTAAGGGAAGGTGACCATCTCCTTCACGCCATCTATTTTCTGCCTATTTCTCATCTATGAAATCCATGACCCAGATATTTACAATGCATTTGCAGTAATCAACATAGCCATCACCATATATTCATCGTTTAAATCTGTCTTGCCTTCTCCCTCTTTCTGCTTGCGTCATCAAAAAGTACTATACCGATTAGAGCAAGAAATCTGACCGTGCTCAGCTAGCAATTGCAGTGGGGCGTCCGGAAATTTAAATCCAAGCGTGACGGTTACGTCATTAATTATGCTGATGCCATAGCTTTGCAGTCTATTGCAGTGCGAACAAATCAGTAAAAGGAAAGATGCTTCTGAGTAATGCAGGAACGAGCAAAATCATTTTAAGTAGCTTCTCTTGGAGGTGCTATGATGTCAGTATAGTTACTGAAGTTATACCACGCTTTGCTATGTGACCATTTCTTATTGTCGTGCCTCTAATCCTGTAAACCCACCGCCGTCCCATTGTTCCCATGCAAAATAATTAAGTAAACCACCACACTATTATCCATACACAAAATAATATCATATAGGGCTCAGCCCTTGGTGTCGCGCCAGGGGTTAAGATTAGAAATTTTATTTTTACTGATTCATGATTAGTAATAGTAAAGGATAAAATAGAATGAATTGTTACTTGCTGTATACGTTTGTACAACCACTATGCCCAGTTTACCCTCTGATGAAAACAGTTCAAACAAGTACACGACGTTAGTCCCTGCAGGTATAGATTTTCTGTTTAATGTATAAAACTTTTGGACATAATTGGCAAATTTTACCATGATAACAACCTATAGGGACGTATTGTGCCATTATTATCATAGCAATTGTAACTGCACCGTCCAACTTCCATTTGCAAGATATAAACTAGCCTTTCGTCTAAACACTGTTAATTTTTGCATCTAGTCATTGACACAGGAGCGGGTTTCTAAAATTCAATCCCAGCATTCTTTGTGTACGTCCTCGTTCATATGCAGACAGTTTTCTCTCTTTTTGTGTTTTTTTGGGCGTGATAGTAACGATATTTTGTATCAGTGATGAGGAGGATGATAATACTTACTGGTTAATAAAAGATATATTTTATTAATGGCATATAATAAAATAATACTTTGCACGTTTCGTAATTGTTTATTTACGAGCACTCCAAAAACATGGCGGTGCCGATGAATTTAGTCGGGTAGACTTCCAGTTACTCGCATAGTTATTATGAACCTGCGCATGCGTAGTCTGTAAGCCGCGGGCGCGACTATTAACCCTAACACTTTTAATTTATAACTACATCAAAAATGACCTGAGAGCGAGCGCAGCACGAGTTAATGACGTTAAGGTTATAATTTTCATAATAGCATGCCAATCACCATGTTCGCTGCATAGTAGAGGAAGAAGAGCTGCCAAATATTTTTTTAAATAACAATAGATTTTAACTGTAAACTGTCAAACAATCAAGTTGATAAACGAAAATAAATTATAACGGGCAAATTACATGGTTATTATAGATCAGGCTAGAACTTTGTAAGAGTGGCTTTGACCTAAGGGATACTGAACAAATATTACGACCGTTGGTGGCGCTCTGCAGACGATTTTGAATTCTCGCGTGAGTTGGCAGTCTGTATTGCATCAACTTATGTAAGTTTCAAGAGAGTTGGCTTGTTTAAAAATGGCGGCGAACAGTGATTACGGAGTCGGATCTTTAAAAGTGATCGAAAATAATCATTTCGAACCAAATTTCATACTGTTTTTGGAACAGAGACCTTCCCCTGTCAGAAAAGTCCATTTTTATGAAGGAATTGAGGTAAAAGACATCTTTTATTTCACACAATCCGTGAAAAAGTAGTCAAAATGGCCGCCACCATACAAAGACCGGAAGTGCGCTCTGTTCAAACTGGTTTGTGTATAGAAATTCCATTCCATTCCAATTACACGTAATACGTTATCTAAAGTTCTCACTTCGCGAGTGGTCTTCGGTGGCTGTCGCTGCGCTCGCTATGAATACCAATAGCAGTGGGCGGTTTACTAATCTGTACATGAATAAATTGTATATCACAATAGTTCTCAGAGTCGCACTTAAATAATTTTATGCAAATTGCTCCTTTACATATAAAATTAACATGTTTACGGTCCTGTTTGATGAAACATGCTCTACGAAAATGAAAATACAATCACATGTAGATTCGTGATCGTCTTTCGAAACCGATCCACTTGGTCAAACAGCACAACCAAAACAATACTCACTTACCTCAATACCTGCAGCAGTAAGAGTGGGCACGAATGTACATGTTTCACTATTTTCACTCCCGAATGAGATATACGTTGAATTTTGTCGCGATACACCGAATACCATGGTGATAGCAATATTGGTTAATTTTGTAGTATTTCTTGGTACGTGCAAACTTTTAATTACAGGTATTTTTCTGTGCTCACTGGTCCGTTAAAACCTGGCCGTTCCTGTGCTTCTGTAAGTTTAAAATCTTCCTGCAATTCTTGTTCTGTGGAAACAGTGTCGAACCGGCAAATGTTAAATAGGGCAACACACCACTCAGCTTCACTGTCACATACACCTTCAAAAATGCCAGAGCAGAGGATCATGTCCATCGGTTTCACGACAGCTTTTATCCAAATCAAAGGGAGGATTATCCACGTGTGCTGATAATAAAACCAGGTGTGAATGTTTTAACAGAGCAATCCAAACTGAAGCTTTGCTTATGATGTAGATGTTTTACCCTCGAGCCTGCATATGTTCATGTGTTTATTAATATTGATCGTCGTTTACAATGTTTCCATTTACTGGGAATTGTCAGTAAGATCAATATTAAAATTGATGATATTCTTTGTAAAAGTCTGAAATATCATTCGTTTTGGTGGGTTTACAATGGAAACCACACACTACGCCCGGGGCCTCCCGACGTTACAAGCTTCCTGACCGAAAGTGTGAGGTATTCAATGTGATCTCAATGACACTCGTGTGATAATATCCTATTCGAAGCATTGTGTTGGCATTTGAATTCCAGGATGTCCAAGCGATTGGCAACAGGGACTATTCAATTATGACTTTTTGGGTCAGTGTGAAGAGTTAAGCTGACTCCAAATTTAGAATTGACAGAATGCAGAATACATTAAATCATGCATTCTCATGGTTGATGTATTGAAGGTTTCGGATGGATTGGAAATATCGAGATGAACGACGTCATGGACAAGAAATCGGCAAAATTTGATGGCTTACAAACGTTTTTTGTATGAAGGAATTGGCAGCTGTCTCTACTAAAGAGTGACATAACAGGTGTGTCACGTTGATGCTTCCAGCGTGTTCGCCGTGGAGATTTCAACGATTCTAGGGGCACGTCATTTTATGAGCATGGTTGTAAATATCATTTCTTTTTCTTTGAATATTTCGTAAAAATTGATAACATCTCTAATTAGCCTGTAATTTTAGTTTCCTGTTTCCGTTGTGGTCTTACGACAGCTATGTCATTGACCTTTGGGGACAATCACCAGAATGGGTCTAACTGCAATGTGACTCATCACATGTTCTTAGTTCTTATCTTTACTTGCGACTCTGCCTATCTAAATACGTAGCGGTTACGTATTATATGCCATCTACCGAAGGAAACGGAAAATTCCTTCAGGAATGCGGAAATGATTCTTGACAAGACGCCTCATTAATCAAACCAGCTGTCTTCCGCGGAAAAAAAAGCGTAGTATAATAGTGGAGCAAAAGTATGTCCGGGAAGTTTTGCTCCCACGCAGGTTATTTACAAGCATTTGAAGCCTAACATCAAAGGGAGATAACTATCGGAACGTGAGTCTTTTTGTGTCTTTTCCAACACGCTAATTGTCCCAATAGAAGGGCACTCCCGTCAGATAAAGTTTATAATGCAATCTACAGAATCAAGAACAAAATGATCACGAAAATTAATATTTGATCAGTTCACCAAGAGATACATAAGCTTATATGCTTCAACAGCGGATACTTAGAGAAGACAGTTGCATAATGGCTCTTTGTAGACCACACTTAAACATTATACGTAGATACAAAAAAGATAACAACACCAACACGATTTGAACTAATTTGGGATAATTGGATGGTGAATTAATGTCAGTTTAATCTGCAAATATAATCTCCTCTACTTTTCTTT
>LD347522.1:0-44000 GCA_001465055.1 Ptychodera flava
CGTCGCTACCCTCCGCTACCTGCTGTTCTATGGGCTACCGATTTTGTGCATATTCTGGATGGCAAAAAATATCCGCTACCCTCCGCTACCTTGTCTCCTATGGGCTACTGATTTTGACTCCTCCAAACAATTTTTTAAGTGTAAAACTTGTCCGCTACCCGTCGCTACCCTCCGCTACCTGGTGTTCTATGGGCTACCGATTTTGAACATATTGTTGATGGCAAAAAATATCCGCTACCCTCCGCTACCTTGTCTCCTATGCGATCCGCTACCCTCCGCTACCTTGTCTCCTATGAGCTACTGATTTTGACTATTCCAAACAATCTTTTAGTGAAAATAAAGTCTGTCCGCTACCCGTCGCTACCCTCCGCTACCTTCTGTTCTATGGGCTACCGATTTTGTGCATATTCTGGATGGCAAAAAATATCCGCTACCCTCCGCTATCTTGTCTCCTATGGGCTACCGATTTTGACGCCTGCAAATTATCTTTTTTGTGAAAATAAAGTCTAAAACTTGTCCGCTACCCGTCCGCTACTCTCCGCTACCTTGTGTTCTATGCGGTACCGATTTCGTGCATATTCTGGATGGGAAAAATGTCCGCTACCTCATAATGCTAAAAAAATCTGTAAATGTAATTATATTCTTTTAAGAATTTTGGGCATGCATCGTAACCGACACCAATTTATTTGATTACAAATGCTGCACATTTCATTTTACTGGTTTTATAGACAATTTGAAAGTAGGTACTCATTTATAAAAAAGTTCCGGCTTTCCATAATGTCAAGTGTAAGATTGAGAAAAAAGTCCGGCTTTTCTATTACATAATACAATCGTTAAAACTTGTACCAGCGCACTAATACATTACGGCTTGTTATCTATTTATTTCAAGATTATTTGGTTTCCGCTACCCCCGATACCGATCGATACGTAGCGGAGACCTCGGCGAAAAAAAAATTGTGCCCCGAATCCTGCATTGTATAACCAGTTACAAAATAATAACGTAACCTTTCCAGAATTTAAACTGGACTGGTGTACTTTAGACTGTCATCGAGAGAGTTGAATTGTGTATAGTATTTTTAAATAGCACCTGTCCATTTCAGATAAATCTGACGCAGGAACTAAGTGTAACCGTAATTTACTATCTGACTTATTGGGAATCATGATAGCAATTTATCTCTATACTACACCATTTCCATGCTTGCATTCAACTTTGCGCAAGCTTATTAATATGAGGGTGGGTAAGGAAAGAAATCGATCGGATTATTCAGTTATTGCCTCCGGCTAGTTATAAAAATCAAAAAATCTCACAGGGTATATCCATCAAATCACTATCCACGATTGTAATCACGATTCACTTGACTATCGCCTTTAGAATGACATTTTCCATGAAGGAAAGCAAAGTCTGTCTACGAAACAGCAGCCCTTTTGAAAGTTCGTGGCTATTTTCCTAATTATGCATGTGCTATATTCAGAAGCATGCGTACTTGAAAGACGAAGGCAACATGAAGAAAATTGATTGCGGTTTTATAGGCCTGCGCATCTATCTACTAAAGGTCTCTTTACCAACGACGACAGAATGCTAAAGAGACATTTATTAAAACTCTGATACTATGACCTTTGATCTACAACCGTTATGGTTACGAAGTCAATAGTTTTCAATTATCTCACCTTAGTGTAGTATTTTCACGAATCTTATTGTACATTGCATCTACAATGGCGTCGAATGATAAGAGAGATACAAATAGATGAGAAAGAAATGGAACGAGAAGTTTGTAGAATCAGGTACAGATAAGAAAATGCTCAACTCTCTCCCGCGAGTATTTGCATTTCAAACCTTTATGTCAGAGTGCTCCGTATTTGTAATATCATGTATATCGCTGTTTAGAGTAGACCGGCCTGGAAAAACATTCTATTATCCTACCAGTGCATACCCAAATACTGTCCTCACAGCCGCGCATGATGGGCGATTTCGATCATTGACAAGAATTTCACCATTTTGAGACTCCTAATGCAATATAAAGAATTACATCAAATCATTTGTATGAGTCATAATGACAGCCTGATATACAATTAATTGAAAAGACTTTGCATAGAACATCACGGTTGATGCTTGTATTTAAAATTTCTAACAAATTAGCCGAATCATATCAGAACAATAGCTAACAATATGGCGGAATAAAATTATGCCACAATGATCACTTTGCCGAACAAATTTGCACGTTTATTTGTGTTTGCCATAGTATAGTAAACACATATTACCTGGTCATGACGGCCTCGGGTAATAGTGACGTGTTTCTGGTAACACACGGCACCTCGGGGTAATAGACGGGCGCTATAGCGCAAATAAGGAATAGGTTATAGGTGTTTTATAATACACCACAAGCTCATGTTGTATTATGTTATAGTTTTTAATGCGTTTTGATATTTTTGACCGCAACAATCCATTGTGACAAGTTTACTTACCGATATTGCCACAGCTGTTACAGCATGGTGCCACTTTCTTCCCAAAATATTCTAAGCATACCTAGCAACATCCTTGATTGCAATTGAATCATTTTTGTTGATGAGCGGCTCAAGTTGCTACGCTGTTGGAATGGAAAATCTATCTGTTTTAGAGAGAGGCTCGTCGCTCATCCTAGCCGCACATCACTTTCTAGTCACCTGTCATTGTTTGAAAGCTGCGGACGACACTACGGTCACGTGACCGGGTACTTTTCCAAATTTGGGCAAAACTATTTCTCTAGCGAAATAGTTTTTCAATAAATACCCTTCGACGTCACTTTTGTCGATCTGGTGGGGACTAGACGTAATACAATCTATTTTATCGTCACGTGACGTATTTTGGCGAATCGCGACACGGTATGAGTATGGGGCGTGTTATAATACAATTTATGACTGAAATCGATTCAGAGAAGCCTAAACGATGGCAATGTGCAGTACATAAAACCTGTTCGAAACAATAACGGCCATTATAGGTGCATAGGTGCAATGTGCAACAGGAAATGAAACTATAGCAGAGGGTTGATAACAGTCAAGTCGTGAAAATACTAACACGAAGATTAGACATTAGGGGACAACTGCATTAACTTGCATGGTACCTGAAACCCGAGTCCTTGGCAGAGCAACTCGGGTGACAAACAGAAGACTTTTAAATCCCTAGGTGTGAGTGTTCCATTGTTATGTTTATCTAATCCAGCTGGTGCTATTGTAGTGCCATTGTAGGAAAGGCAGGTCTGTGAAATTGATCCTCTAGGGAAGTAGGGTATTCCTAAGTTAATGGAGCCTTCTTGTAATGATATTCCAAAACTACTGACGTGGTAACCATAAGGGTTGTAGATCAAAGGTCACAGTATTAGGGCTTTTTGTCGTCTTTGGTGATACAGACCTGTAGTAATACAGATTCGCAGGCCGACAAACCGCAATCGATTTGTCTTATGGTTGCTTTTATCTTGCAATTACGCATGCTTATGAATATAGCATATGCATAATTAGAAAAAATGGCCACCAACTTTCAAAAGGACAACTGCTTCGTTGGCAGACTTTGCTTTCTCTCATGGAAAATGTCATTCTAAGGACGATAGTCAAGTGAATCGCGAATAGATTCGTAGATAGCGATTAACTGGGATAAGGATATCCACACATGGATATAATGTGGTGAAATAAACATTTATATCCTCGAAAATACAGTTTCGCGGGCCGACAAACCGCAATCGATATGTCTTATTGTTGCTTTTATATTGCAACTACGCATGCTTATGAATATAGCATATACATAATTAATAAAATGGCCATCAACTTGCCAAAGACACTGACATACAAAAATGAATGCAGACTATACCTCCGATATGTGAACACAGAGCTAAAACGGCCATCAACAAGATGTCTACATTAACAAACACTGAGATGTTCGGAAACCCCTTCTACCTTGTAGATGTACTACGTTTTAATAGGTACAATTAAGGCAAGAAACGTTCCTATTTGATCAAGAAATTGATCAGAAAATAAGTTCTACTATGCAGTCTAAAAGTGCCGTACTACAGTTGATCGAAACTAATGATTTATAAGGAATGAAGCTGGTCTAGGATCAAACGTTAACATGAAACGTTGGGACAATGTGCCCTTTCTTAGCAAGTATTTGATGGACAAATCTCATTTATTTTCATGAATGCAATGTATTAACTATATTACAACATAGTAAAATGACACTCATTGTGACAACTACCCTATAAAGTTTTCTGGTTTCAGTCAGCAACAGCAACAACTTGAAGATTTGACTCCGATGCAGAAATACTAATCAATGTTGCGTTTGTGACTTTCCCTAAGCAAAGAGTGTTTATCGAAAACAATCATGAAAAGTCAAGCTGAGGAAAAAACAAACCCACCAATCTTTTTTCTTGAGTTGAAGCTTTGCCGTATCATAGGGGATTATAGTCAGATTGTAAATGATTAACGAGAAAATGGACGGAAGTCGATGGCGTCGGTATGATAATGGAAGCATTGAAGTACAGTTCGTTTTACTGTATTGGCCAGGCATAACGAGGCTGGTCCAGATTGTCAAGATAATGTACTTCAATTCGATATTTTATTAGCATATTCTCTGTGAATCGGCGATGACAGTATGCCGCAACGCTTGTAGAGTCGAGCTGACAACACAGCCTGTTTTATAGTGGACTGCTACACCACAAGGAACTCAAACCATGAATAGGTAAGAAATTATGTTTCTTAAATCACTCTTATGTGTCAAATTATGGGGCATGATTTTTCTTTTGATATTTAGTTTTTTTAGTTTCAGATTGGAATATTTTATTTTTTGCTTAAAGGCAGGGGAGCCTATAAATACCCCCTATCTCCCTGGGCATTCATAATCCAACATGAGTGGCACATGGTAGCAGCGTCAACGAATGCTCCCGAAAATCTGGATCTTTCAAGAACCATGGTGTAAATTAAAGCACTGTTTCAACATATTACGTTTTGTGAATACTTGTGGAATCACCCTGTCGGCAAAATTCTCTCATTTTTTCTGTTTAAAGTTTCTTTTTGATGCCAAAACTGCTTCGATGCTGTGTTCGAAGCATCCAAAGAACAATAGATGAAAGCGTTCAAACAGCTGCCAATCACTAGGGGACGCGCAAAGGTGCAAACGATCAAACATTTGTTGTGTACATCGGATCGGTTACGTTGTCAACAATGAATAAACGATTCTTACTATATACTGAGCAAAATACTTGACCAACGGTTACATGGACAAAACCGGCGACATGCAGACTCATTTTGGATCGAGCACAAAGAACTACTTTTCTAACTACTTTCAACCGACATCAACTCGATTCCGATCTATGCCTACACATGGAGCTACCAAAGTAGTAGCTCCATGGCCCATCCAAAGCACTAAACCGCTCACAGACGGCGAAAAATTGCTCTCGTGACGTCCAAAATCGTTGTTTGCTAGCGATGCACGGTCAAAGGCCAATGCAGTGGCCGGCCATTGGATACGTTCATGCGACGATTATACAGGTGCCCATGAGCTGCATTATTTCCCGGCAGTCGAGTCAGGGCAATGAAACTAAATCACGATCCATTCATCTCTGTTGAATTTGTCCAAAAAGAGACACTTGTCATAGATTATAGCATCAACTGGTGACCGTTCAGACTGAAACATGAAAGGTCTGAAAATCGCTGTGATGTCGTTCTTCTCTATACGGTTTTCTGAGCTTGTTTCTTGACTAAATTGCTCTAATATTATCTGACTTGTGTTTGAAATCTTTATCAACTTTTCTTTCCGGACCAGGGCGCAACATTACCTTTTTTACTTTCATAGTAACCTAGGATTCATTTGATTCGCTGATTATTACTCTTCTGTTCTTCCTCGATTGTCTGTAACTGACTTTTCTATCCTGATATCGATATTGCGTTCGCACTCACGTGTTTGAAACTTACATCATTCCCTGAAATAGTTTTCGAACAGACTCAAGAAATTTGACAACTACTAACGAATGGTCGGCAAAATTTACAGAAACTAGCAACAATAATTACATGTACGGTAATTTTACCATCTTTAGACTAAGCGGGTTTGCTTGGCAGAAGCAATATATAACGATCTGAGTTCCAATTTTTATCCTACAGTGTGAGTGTAGTATTCGAACAGCTGAGATCATAATCTTACGCTGTTCCGAGTGGCCTGGGCGTTTTTATAATATACAATAAATTGACCCTATCAAAATTACTGATTGTTTACATTGCTCGGATGCCGATATTTTTTCTCTATTTTTGACTTTATTTTTGACTTTTGATTTGAAGTCTTTTGATGCTCCATTGGCGGCAGCACATGTACGGTTACAACCGTCATGTGATCACCGGAGTGTGCTTGTAAAGTTGTCAGGAAGTTGTTCAAAAAGTATTTTGTATTTAGCGGCTGCAGCTCAGGATTTTTCAAGATAAACAACCCATTATACATTTCCTTCATCTTTGAAACGGGGATTACGGTAATCTTTCTTGTGATGAAAATTTTGTGAACGTCTTTGCAATGAGTTCCCACGATGAGTGTGAACTGATTCTTTGCTAGTAAAAATCGTCGGCATTGCATATGGTCCAGTGACCGTGATAAAATAGACTCGGGTGCAAAAATCATTGCGAGGAAGAAATTCACATTGCGATATTTGCTGTCGTATTTTTCAACAGGAATAACCCATTTTTACGCATTGTGTATAAGAAAATCACGGTGTTCGGCAGTCATTGAAGTTGTTGGATTAGGCATGTCCAGGTCCTGCATCTCTTAAATCATTTTGCGGTATGTACTTATTTTATTACATAGATGCCAGGAGTCGATACAATTCGCTTTTCCATTTGATGTCAAGCTTTCCAAATCTGGAGAAAATTAATGTATTTTCAGTGATAGGATCATGGGGTTACATTTATCCATATAAAATAGTGTGGTGGACGGGACTCCGCTCAGGATCAGATAATATCCGGTAACGTGGCTTCGATCCAGCCAAGAGAAATACCGCTCCCCAACTCTTCCACACACACATTGTTCTAGAGGTCCTGTCCGGCTACACCACTGGGTAAATACCCAGAAAAACTCCCCGGGTAGAAATAGCAACTACAACCAACGTCCTAAGCTAAATAACATAAGGATCTTGTGATCGCTGAACTCCGGACTGGCTACCACAGCAAGGAAAGGTTGAAATTAACTAAAACTCGACAGAGCTGAGCGACAACGATGTCGACACTACGCCATGGAAAGTTCTTCTCCCTGAAAGTATGCTAACATTCCACAAATCACGTGACTCCTATCGCACTTCTGATTGGCCACAATCCCCCCCTGTCCAGCAGGTAAGGAAACCCGTCACTCACGGCCGACAAGTGACGAAGTGAAGCCAAAATGAAGCGATACACCGATCACGTATCACATTAGTATTTCCATAACATCTCCCCCGACCTCAGCGTTCGAATTCCTTTGAGAATAAGGAATAACAAAAATATAGCAAAGACTAGAAGAAAAGAGGATAGCCATCCCGAAGTCCTGCAAATCAGGGAAAGACTTGCGATATCCGCAAGGTCCCTATCGTCTGTCAACAACAAAAACCGTCGTCGTAGTAACACAACTAAAATCCGCTGCCATGTGCAAAATGCACACTTGTCACCTGTCTGCAGTCTGTCCAGGCAGTTAACCAACAACTGCTGCCCCGTCATAGGTCCTACACTACCTACAAAAACCTTGAAAACACTGCAACACCAGAAAACAGTCAGCAAAAATGACTGTCAAAATAAGCAGTAAATTACATTTACTTTATCTTAGACCAACTGTATCAAGTGTAAAAATCTCAATGAACTACCTCACCACAAATGTTTACACGGTCAGTCAAAATTTTAACCGTGAAAATCTTCATCTAGAACAATTCACAAAATGCTTCTGAAACTCGTCAAGCAGTCGCTAACTACAAAGCTTGGTCACACAATCTGTGTGAAAAATCATCAGCAAAACTCTCGCTGAACAAGTAATGAAACCTATCAGATACAAAATCTGTCAAAGCCCAAAAACATCAAGATTGGCGTCAAAACTTTAAAAATGGGTCCTCATCCTTTTTTTTTTCTTTTTCTTAACACTAATTCCGTGAATTCAAGAATCTTTGAAACACAAGGAATTCTTATAAAACTTCTAAATTCTCATCTCAAGACGTACGACAACTTTGCACTGTATCCATAGTACTTAGGTGACTTTTTCTGTCGTCTTGGATACCTAGTCCGCTCTGTGGATTTCTGACTCTCAACCACAGGATTAACATGACTATCACTTTCACTATCTACTTCAGCTAAATCTGGAGTTTCACTTTCTCCAAACACCTCCGCTGATTCTTCTACCACTGGGACAGGATCAACTATAGGTTTTGACTGAGCAAGATGACCAGTGTCATCTTCAGTTTTGTTCTCACCGTCTCTCTTTACAGTTTCAAAACTCTTAGAAGTGACTACATCTGATTTACTATCTTAATTTTTAACAGTTGGTAACACCCCACCGGATGATCTACCAATCTACTGTCTTTCATCAACTGGCAACAATTTCACCTGGTCCAACCATGAAGTGACATCCCTCCCTTGACAAGCCTTTAATTTCTCATAACGTACAATCTTAGGCTCAGCTCGTGGACTTCTTCGCATGCGATATACAACATCAGTCAATTTACTGATAACCAAGGATGGACCATCATATGACAACTATAGCTTTGGAGAATAGCCCTTTCTCCTCCTTTCATCCTTCAACCACACGAAGCTTCCAACCGCAAACCTGTGCTTTGCAGCAAAACGATCATAACGAATCTTCTGCCTACAAGCTGTATTACTCATGGTACGACTTGTACCACAATGCCCTCCAAATAATGAATCATTGAGTGTCCGTAGGACTAGTCCTACAAAAAACCGTGGCAACTCTATCTGCCACCTGACTTTTTTCCCATCTGGTGATTCCCATAACCTGTACAGGATGCCATCCTGTTCCCTTGACCACAGCAGGTCGTGCTTAAACATGGCGTCACTGCACATTTCCTCATCGTCAAGATGATTTACCTGAGTGGATGACTTGTGCACAAAACCTTTATGGACGAAGCGTCCCCCGACCTCAAACTCGTCATTAACCTGACTTATCCGAGTTCCCACTCCCTTAGGGACCAGTTCTTTTCTCTAACAAAAGACCTATAATCACCAGAAACATCACCTTTAATTACCGGTGACTGACCAATATCCTGGTCCAGCAGTAAGTCAAACTGCTTATTCTCAGTAACCTGACCTATGACTTGCATAGAACAATGCCCACAGTGCTTACAGGGACAGGACAGTACTCTGCTCAACACATCGGCATTTGCATGCTTAATGACGCTAACAGGTAAAAACCTTTGACCTAGCATCACCAGAGCAGATGTTGTCCCCATTCCTACAAAGAGACCATTGTCTGAGCCCATAGGCTCCACTGTAGCGATTAACTCAAACAAGGGTAGAGTACTTGCTGCAGTTTGCTCACAATAAGATGTTCGTGACTCTTGACCCTTATAATGGAACTTCGACCCTACCTGGGAGTCTATATTTCCAGGCTGACTTACTGGAACTGTTTGTCGGTCGGCCCAAACAGCCCACTTGTGTTTAACTGCTTATTCACAGTCTTTCCTTTTTGTTTAAGTTGAGAATCTGGACAGTCCCTTTTCAAATGATCAGGGCTATTACAAAGCCAGCAGAGCTTTTCTTTTCTGTCAACCTTTGCCTCTTTCCTAGATTTACCATTTTCTAACTTGTCTAGTCGTTTTATGACCTTTGAAAACATCTCCTGTACATCATTTTGTTTTGCAGTAGACTGACCTATATCATCATCAGTTGCCTGTGACACTTTACCCTTTGACCTACTCTGCCTCTCTAAAGCCTGAAAATTTTCTTCTAACAAGGTAGTCTTGAGGACACTTTCTAATGTAACATTGGGCAACCCACCAGCTTCATAATTCTTACTCTGCAAAAACACATCGGGAACCGCTTCGAAAAATGCTTCAACACACAAACTTTCAAAAGATGACCCCACAGACCCTCTGTGCCAACTCACGCAAAAGCTGGCCCCCACCACGCACACTGCAACTGAACCAACCGCTGGCTGCCTGAAAGCCAACCCGCTCCTATTCATTTCACCAGTCCCAGCACAAGAAGGTCCACCCAAAGCACTTCCCGTCATTACTACAGGCGTTGCCACTGATTGGCGTGTGAGGGCGCTGTCCTCCCCAACCGGCCCAACAGGTGTACCATGCTGTGACATTGAACCCAACCCGACAAATGTCTGCATCATTTGCTGAAGCTGATCGGCTACCCCTTTGAATTTCTGCACTTCACTTGCGATATCACAAACCTATCTTTCCATGGTATCTAACCGTCTACTCATTTCTAAATCATTCTTACTGTCCCCTACCATTCTTGGCGACACATTCTGACCCCGTCCGGTGCCTCGGAAGACACTGTTTCTACGCACATACACTGGCGGCGTACTCAAACCCTGATCAGAACTAACAGTAGAATTTAAAGCTGTTTGCTTAGACATGTTGTCGATCCCGCTGTCAAATTTAGTCTTAAAAACAACCTCCTTATCTCCAGACTGCGATATCATCGTATCCCTAATAGGTGTAGCCATTGTGTACAAGACTAATGTTTCAATTAAAACACCAACAACGTAAGCTTATGTGTGATTCAATCTATCCTTTGGAGCAAAAAAGGTCCAGCCTGACGACCGCACCTTCAAACTGTAAAGCGTTCAAACAAACAGAAAATAAAATAAATCAGACAAAAAAGTCAGATGATCGGTACTGGCCCGACAAAAGTAAAGCCCGGTGAGGTGTACTGTGCCCAGAGCACCAATCATCCGACAAACCTTTAAAAATGCGCCCGTTCTCGAATGTTCGACGGCAATTGAAAGTCTCGAGATGTCGTCTCAGCTGTAGCTGATATACACGACGACAATCCCAGCGCTGCTAACCAATGTGGTGGACGGGACTCCGCTCAGGATCAGATAATATCCGGTAACGTGTCTTCGATCCAACCAAGAGAAATACCGCTCGCTCCCCAACTCTTCCACACACACGTTGTTCTAGAGGTCCTGTCCGGCTACACCACTGGGTAAATACCCAGAAAAACGCCCCAGGTAGAAATAGCGACTACAACCAACGTCCTAAGCTAAATAACATAAGGATCTTGTGATCGCTGAACTCCAGACTGGCTACCAAAGCAAGCAAAGGTTGAAATCAACTAAAACTCGACAGAGCTGAGCGACAACGATGTCGACACTACGCCATGGAAAGTTCTTCTCCCTGAAAGCATGCTAACATTCCACAAATCACGTGACTTCTATCGCACTTCTAATTGGCCACAATCCCCCCTGTCCAGCAGGTAAGGAAACCCGTCACTCACGGCCGACAAGTGACGAAGTGAAGCCGAAATGAAGCAATACACTGATTACGTATCACATTTTAGCATTTCCATAACAATAGGAATCGAAACTCTGAACTTTCTACAAATATCGAAAAACTCGTCTGACACTTTCGAGTCAGTTGCCATATTCGTTCCTCAAAATGTAGATTTACAACAACATTTTGAAGAGTGGATCAAGTAGATGTCCTAGGGCAATTTGGCAAACCATCTGCCCCAATTAGATGAAATGATACCGAATATTATCAAGCGTGCACTTCTATATGCTGACATACACTCATTAAACTTGACAATACCTAGTAAGTATTTGATGCCTCATTGTGAAATTCACACGAATGAGTACAACAATGTACAATCTTTTTTTGTATAATAGTGGCTCATCAACTATGGAAAACGTGTTTACATGTTTCAAAGTATTAAATTCACTATGTTTGAACCAGAGTACTTTCCCCTGATATACATAGACACCGACACATTTTCAAATTTAGAATCCCTAAGGCTGTTAGATCTGAGCAGGAATTAAATAGTATTTTATTTATTCCGGAAACTTTGTTCAATAGTTTAACGAACCTTGCTTATTTGAACATTGTATCGGTGATTATCCTCAGCCATAACAAGATTACGATGTTTGAGCCCGCAACATTTACGCATATGACTTTTTTGTCATACCTTTTTTCGAAAATAATCCATTAAACTGTGATTGTGACAAAGAGTATATACAGAAGTGGATGACGTCAACCAAAAATATATCGTTCACCATGGATGGTTCTATACCATTGCAGACTTATACATGTTCAGAGCCAAGTTCTCTCTCTGGTAAACAATTCATTATGATCGATCACCATCGAATAGCGTGTTACGAAACTCAGATAAAACCTGTAGCAATTATTATTCTTGTAATACCTATCCTCTTTGTGAGTCGAATTGTTTGGAAGAAATGCTGGCATTTGTTACTTTACGCCTACAAGAAAATCAACAAGATAAAACAGCGTTACTCCCTCTACTTCCGGTCAGAAGAAGTGAGAGAGTATGATTTCGACGCCTTTATCAGTTTTAGTGAAGGAGATTGCGAGTGGGTTGATGAGCAGCTCCAACCCTTTATTGAAGATGAACTTGAACTGAGACTGTGTATTCACACACAAGACTTCCACGGCGGAAAAGATATATGTACAAATATCGAGGATAACATCAAAAAGAGCAAGAAAATAATCTTTATCGTGTCAGAAAATTTCGTTAAGAGTTCCTACTGTGATTTTGAAATGCGATTGGCGTTCTCGATGATGTTGCACGCTCTGCAAGATGAGCGTATACTTTTGTTTATAATGTTAGAAAAGGTTACCCAGAAAGACATGTCTGACATCCTGAAGTTCTTTGTCAATACCAAGACATACTTAGCTCGGCCTGAAGGGGGGTGAAAACAATGACGAAAGGCAGCACTTCCGGGAACAACTGAAAGGGATAGTAATAGACGAATGGCAATTTTTCTAAATTCTTCACAATCATTTTTGTTGTAAGCAACCAACCAGAAGTATAAAATCATGTAGTCTAATGCCATCTTTATTTTTAATGTGATTCTCTGTGATAACAGAAACTTTTTTGTAATTTACATAAACAAAGAAACGTCGTATTTTACCATTGGTGGCGCTATCTTGCATTTTAACGCGTATTTCATGTTTTGATCAATTCGTGGGTGTCAACGACTACGACATTCCAAGCGATGGAGAGTAATTTAGAATTATACACATTTAACGATATTAGGCTGTTTCTTATTCCTTATACCTTTGTTTTATAACACATTTCATACAGGATCACGTGCTGTCGCCTCTTGGACGAACATTATTTGTTTCCTTTTTTGTCTTGCTACCAATTTTACAATGGTGTCTTAAGTTTTACGTCATGGGCAAAGGTTAGTGTTATTACTTTAAGGTTCCAAGAAAAGATCGTTTTGATTTAACAATTGTCTGGTTGTTAATAAGCCAACTCCCCCGTAAATTACTTTTTTCGGAGAGCCTACATATAGGGTAACATTTTGGTTACCATAGTGTCACCATTATTTACATAACTATCACGTAACAGGTGATTTGCATAACATTTCAAAAATGGTTTTCCCTATGTTTTGTTTGTGAGCTTTGAGATATAGGGCTGAACTTTGTGTGAGTGCAAGCCGTCCTAAGGATCTTCAGAGCATATCACAAGATGAAAATCCAGATTTATGCATTGCATAAAGGTGACATAAATGTGATTAAAGTTCTTCATTAATCACCTTTATGCAGCATAAAGCTACACCTGTAAACACCTTTATGCAAGCCCTTAAATAGGTATAATGGCTCACCAAAATTAATCATCTTTATGCACCCTATTAAAGTTGCATAAATTTAATGCTTTATGTACATCTTATATCACCTTTTGCATATTTATGCACTTTTCAAAACGACCAGAATTTTGCTACAGCTTTCCTTTTTTCCTTGAATGCCACTGATTCTTTTTTGAAGACTTTCAATGTGCTATATGAATTATCATAAAAGGAATTTAACAATATAGAATCAATTGAATTTTTCTCGGGCAGGAGTGAATTCTTAAACACTAATATTATTATCATTAAATTGCACAGGCAGGTCAGAAATATCCTGTTTTGGATCTTTCCTCAATATCCACTAAGGAAATTTGGTGGTTTTACAATGTGCATTTACTTTGTACTATTTGCATCCTACAATACCATGCTAATGATGAAGGGAGACTGCAGAATTAAGTTTGACAAGTCATCGTTAATGACACAGTCCCCACTTGTAAATGGGCACTTTGATTACAGGTCCTCAGAGAGGATAGAGTCCTCTTCATTAGGTCTGTGATAAAAGTACTTTGATACAGATGGTACTCAATGGCCAAGAATGAGTTCCATGGTGATGAAAACATAAAACCGATGTAGACCACTATCCTAAAGGTCATTAAATGAGTCGACTGGGAATTAGTTGACAGGATGTTGCAAAACATTTTTTAATACTATCCTAACACTAATAGATTATCACCGGTACCATATTTCATAAAGTTTAATGCTCTATTTACAACACTCTGAGATCAGCATCTGTATCAAGTTTCATCAAATTTGACGTTTAGTCCATGGGCTGAAAGGGGCCTACCGTGCACCCCCACATCCCTACTACATGGGTAATTTTTTGTTTTTTAGGACCTGCAGAACAAGAAAAAGGATGTTAACATTAGATATTTTGGGATGCACTACCTTTCTAGGCTGGTTTTTGATTTGCATGTACCGCAAAAAATGGCGAAAAATAGGTAGGGGTAGGGGGTACTATATCCTCCCCTACCTTAAGTAAACTAGCATGAAATAGCACAAACCATACATTTTTGGAAAGCTCAGATTCTGCTATTTATGACAAACACTAATTTTAGCGAAATTAATTTGTGTACATAGAATAGGACGACTTTAAAATACATTTTTTGGACAATTTTGAAATTTTTTACCCAAAATACCATGTAACAATTGTGATTTACTTTTTATTAAACAAATTTTTCACAGCTTTTTGTGTTTGAATTATTTATTGCCACATATTAAACAAGCAAAAAGTGTAGTGTAAACATTAGATATTTAACTATACACTACTTCTCTGGAGTCAACTTTGAATTGCGTGTATCTGTATGGGGTGTGCAAAAACTAGGGGTAGGGGTACAACATTCTTTCAAGCTTGTTAACAGCAAGGGTGGGGAAATAGTTAGAGCTGTGTCCTTTCCTGACGAGCAAGACGTGTCTGCCTATATTGAGGGTGACTACAATGCCAAGTCCATTGATCGATGGTAGTACATACCATGCAACAGTCAGATCAACAAAGTGCTCAATGATCACAGAAAAGTCAAGGTGTCCTTCATGTGCCAAATTAATATCGAAATAACCTAAGAGCACTACTGTCACGAAGGAAAGAAAGAAATGAAGATAACTTGTCATGTTCAAAGAGCAGGGTCAACTTTCGTTACTTGACAAAACCACAGCTTCAGGAACATGCTGTCAATCTTCGCAGAGACGTGGATGTCATGAAAAATCACTCATCAGGGCTGCAAAGAAGCTCATCATTGAAGATGGCATTGAAATAGACAAGTCTTTGCAATGTGACATACAAAATGTCATGGAAGAATGTACAGGAGAAGTTGTGAAGAGTTTCAAAGAAGACAGTTTCCAGCGGCTGTTCTGTGAAGAACAATTACGATATGCAAAATGCACTGACAGCAGACAGATGCGCTGGCATCCTACAATCATTTGCTGGTGTCTATTTCTGAAATTCAAATCATCGGCTGGTTATGATGCTCTTAGGAACTCAGGGTTTGTAAAACTACCAAGCCAGAGAACACTGAGTGATTACTCCAACTACATAAAGCCAAAAGTCGGTATTAACCAGCCTGTGTTGAAAGAGATCGTGTCTGAGATGAATGCCAAGGGTATACCTGAAGAGATGCGGTATGTTGTCTTGCTGCATGACGAAATAAAGGTTAAAATAACAGAATTTGTGAGAATAAAACGCTGAAAAATGTGATTTTGATCGACGATTCGAAGTTCATGAGACTGCAGCTAGTTTTCCGCCGCCACGCTGGCTGCCAACATCACGGTCACTACGAGTATGATCTTCTCAACAAATCAAGTTATTCTCAGAGCAATACCGACGCAATTTCTAGATTTATAAAAAAATGAGCTAGAACTGATTTTTTTAAAAGCAACTGTTTATTTGAATGGGTATTTTTTTCATTGATTATTTTTATGTACTAGAATCCACGGTGACAGGCATGTGTGTTGTTGACCGTTGCCGACTGGCGCATCATCGTCGAGGCTCACGGCTTTACCGTAGTGCTGATCCCCTATGCTTAAGACAACAGGACAATACGTCGTGGATTCCGGCATGGGTTCAATTTCACTGCGCTTCTCCATGTTCTCCATGTTGGGTTGCCCGATAGTGTCTTTCGATGGACCCTCTGAATCATTTTTTTCACGGACTCGTGGAGCAAATTTGAAAGAAAATAGAGTTGTTTCCTTCCGACGCCTTGCTGCATATCTGCTTTGATCAAATTTGGGGACAGCGAGACGCAATGATCGTGCGCGGTTTGCATTTAACTTGTTGTACCATTTTTGTCAATCACTCACTTTTTGTCCTAAGTTTCAGAAACTATCGCTAGCCTGAAAATTAGCAACTGACATGGTAACGTGCCTCTGACTCGACGATGCCGATTTTTCAGACTACACTCAGAGAATCTGAAACTTTCCACATAAAATGAGTGATATCGATCGACAGAAATGTTGCAACAAATTTAATGTTAAACGGGCACTCATCTCGTATTGTTGTCGCCTAAGCTCAGTCGCGGAGAGTGCTTTCGCAACCGTTTGCGTATAGAAAACTCATAACAATGCGTAGAGACTCAATCCAATGCGCAATATTATTACGCATTGGATCGACTCTCTACGCATTTTTTCATTGTTATAAGTTTTCTATATACGCATTTTTTTCGTAAATGTGAACATTGTTACAGTGAATTATCTTACCGATGTTTTTCTTAAGAAAAGCGAATTTGTTTTGATTAGAATAGAATGAGTTTGATGGTTTTTGGGAAACTACTATGTGGTATTGAAGAACGGGAAATGAGCAATGAAATGAGCAGACAGCGGGTGATTTAAGATTAAATGTTACATCTTCACTGCAAACCATACGTGTGTCATAATAATACAAACAAAACAAAATCATACGTGTGTCATAATAATACAAACAAAACAAAATCATGTATGTTTGTTTTGTTGTATGCGAGCAACGTCTAAGACACATAACAAAAGTACTGTTTCAGTCTTAGCTAAATGTCACCTCAGATGCCACCAGAGAACACCATTTCCACTTCAAAATTTCATTTTTCGCCTTGCGGGAGGGGGCGCTCTCCCCCTCGTTCGCTATGCTCACTCGCCGCTCGGTTGCTTCGCTTCCTCGCAGTCCACCCGTCTACTTTCTTAAATTACCCGGCTACTTTTAAATATAAGGACAACACTGCGGTGAGACAATCTGGTGCCAACACAGACCTTAAAAACACCATCCAATCCTCCCCCCCCCACCCGTAATTTTTTGTCCAGTCCCTGGTAGGCATTAACGAAAGGTCACATTAGCATAAAGACCTTGGAATTTGATGTTCATCATTTATTTGAAATTATCAGGAATATCGATGATATAACACATACTAACATTAGACATTTTGCCAGATACATTGCTGAACATGTTTATACAAGACGAAGTAGACGTATCTCAGACACTTGAGCTAGTTAAGAATGAGAGAACAGCTATTACATACCTGGTATATTGTACACGACGGCCATCCTGCTGATGCAGGGCTCGGCGTCGATCGAGGCCTTGAAGCTTGTGTCGACCTGTCGCTGGTGCGGAAAAGAGTTACTCTCTTCCGTTCAAATTGCTAGAATGGGTTGCCGAGTTTCGTCCAGGTTGAACGGAGAATATTTGCTGCTTGTCCGTTGTCGAACCATTGAGCTTTTGGTTTAATAGCTCCTTGGTCGAACCTAGACTGAAAGATTCCGTCGCGTGCGGGCGCTCCGGCGCACTGCGACCTACGACCCTTTACCACGACTGAAGGCACACTGTTGAAATCCTGTTCTCCAACAAAATTTTGTTGGAACCAATCGTATTACAGAAACGAGTTAATTGACAGTATGTAGGGTAACAAGACCGCCCACATCGCTCACTCAGTGCGTGATCGTGATTAGCATATTCAAAACCCGGCTTTTGTCCCGCCTAAGCTTATATCATGTCTCGTTTGTCAACAAACACAACGTGTTTTTTTCATACTCAAAGTATTGAAAATCAAACGGCTGAAGCTATACTCACGTTGACGTCTGTGTCTAGTGTACCGATTTGATCATTGTGGCCGATCCGAACAATCGCCGACTCGCATTGCCGAGGCAGTCAGTAAATGTTCTGATGTATATTATGTTGAAAACAGCTAGAGCAAAGAGACGTGCACTCAACTCAAGAGTTTTTGCTGCGGCAGAGATGTGTTCGCTATTTTACTAACAGGGCCCCACGGTATGGGAAATCTATGATTTACACGCTGGCACCCAAAGTTATGGACACACTTAAGAACCGTTCATGATCGATCGTTCTGGGGATTTCGCCCCTGATTTCCCTCATGAAAGATCAAGTGCAAAAGTGCAGCGAAATTGGTGTGAAGGCGGCTTTGATCGGTTCAGATCTCCGAAACGACGTACGTACCAAGGAACAAATATTGAGCGTAGTAAATTCCAGGTTGTGGTCAGTTCACCAGAGGCTATCATGACGAGAGAGTGGCGGAGATTACTCAGTTGTGATGTCTATCAAGAAAATCTTGTTGGAATTGCCATCGACGAAGCACACTGTGTTTATTTTTTTACAAAGGCAGGCTCCGCTGTGATGTCCAGAATCAGTTCTACTGTAAAGAGTTGCTTCAGTTTCTCGGCGATATCAGTCGTTTTCGAAAAGATTGACCTTTTCTTCCGAGAGTCTACAGTCTCCCCGCAGACTGCACATTCTGCTGCGCTCAGCGAGAAAGACACTACAGAGTTTTTTATAGGCGTCAATTGAGCCATACAGACAACTGTATCTACATGTAAGTTTTTTCTCCGACATGCGGCTAGCGTAAGCTTACACAAACGTGTCGTTGTTTTCATCTGCCTAGTAGAGCGATTATGCAATGTCGGCGCTGCCGATGCAGTTGATTGACATTGTTGTCTTGACTACCGCGTGTTCATTATGCCCGTAAACAGCCCACGTGAGCAATATTCAAATTACACTACCACGATTTACATATTTTAAAAGTCTGTGAAGTCAGCTGTGGGCGGTACTTTTTTCCCTTTGAGTTTGCCGCGGCCAAGTATATAAAGTGTGCCTTCAGTCGTAGGTCACAGTGCGCCGGAGCGCCCACACGCGACGGAATCTTTCAGTCTAGGTCGAACCATGGATCTATTTTTTACATCCATGGTCGAACTGGATCCAGTTGGACTAGGTAACTTCATGACACGATCGATGACTAAACACTGGCACTACATTCAAACGTACAGCATAGTCGTCGAGATGGTCCATGATCTCGAGGGTAGACTCTTTAACAAAAATCCCTCAACACCGGCGGGATATGTCAGTAGAAGCAAAAAAGATGGACAACTAAAAATTGTTGACGGAATGACACTATGTAATTTGCTATAAAATTTATTACGGCTAGCTAAGAGACACAATGCCCAGTTATGTGTTCGGGGTTGAGGTATGGAACAAGCCCACACTCGAATTAGTTTTACTGCTTGTTTAAGAATATAGATCCTGTTTCATTAGAGTTGTTACATTGTTATGCATATCAGTTAATATGCTCCATCAGGACTGCCTGGGGAGAATTCTGATTGGGGTTGATGTGATAATATAGTTCCAAAATAAGGTAAATACATTTTGTGCAGAGTAAAGTCAAAAATAGGAGTTGGGTCTAAAAAATTGTTCAAGTATAATAGACGGAAGAGCAGGCACTGTTCATCCCTCTTTTCCAGAATATTTTTGTAAGTAATGTGATGAAAACCTGTCTCAAAGCAAAATTCTGTTTCCATTGATGCTTTTTATGTTGGTAACAAGGCATTAAAATCACCAAGTATTTGATGTGTGAAACTGTTCTAGGCTGTGATGACCTTACCCTACAGGATGACTGGCTTTGTGAAATTCTTGAACTGTCTAAAATTAATCTCCATGAAGTCCCTTCCTGTGCCCTATCGCACTTATCATGTTGCCAAGAGAATTATCAATATCTGCTTCTTTAACTTTTTAGGCTGGCTGTGCATCTGCGTGAAAGCTGCAATGACAATATTTACATATAAGAAAAATAAAGAACATCATTACCTGAGAAAATTTTTAAAGGTTACTTATTAAATGGGATAAAGTGTACATATTATTGACATCTGTATGACCTTAAATCTTTGTACTTTGCTGAAATACATCTCACAGTTTGGCAAACAAAAATCTACAAAGACAAAATAAATTGCTGTTGGACTTAATGAATAATGTACTGAATTGATCGGGATTCCATTTTACCAAAGATTTTGAATACTGACAACCTCATGTACTACCAGAAGGTCAAGAGTGAAAGTCATGTTGGGTCATAAAAATCTGTGTAAGGATTTTTAAGAACTACAATGAAGCTCTCTCTCACATAGGATATGGCTTGCAGCACATATGCCAAAAATATCAAAAAGAATCTGTAATCCGCACAATGTTATTAAATGACACAGAACACAACCTTGATATGACCGCACATTCTTTTACGTCTGGCAATATGAGCTGTGATGTACTTAAAAAAATTGTGACTGATGCCATAGGAACCTAACACATGCTGTTGGTGACCGTTGTTTTGCTTTCTGAACTGCACTTGTGAAGAATTTCGATGGGACATACACACAATCCCCAGGTGTCAGAGGGACATACTGCAAAGTTTTTAAAAATAGAGAAAATTAATACACCACATAGTAACATACCACTACCAGAATTTGACATATTATTATTCTATCTTGTCCACATTTGTATGTTTGTGGAGTAATATGGTACCACGTCTTAAAGGGATCCCGGAGGGGTTAGCAAATGTGACTTATACATAATTATCTCCTTTTGGGATGGGGGGGGGGGGCGTTCGCTTAACAAAAATGCAGGACAAAAAAATCAGTCTCTAACCACAGTCCCGACTGTGTTTGAACAAAGGAAGAAATTGTTCAGAAAATACAGACAATTAATGTCTACAAAGGAAAAAAGGTGGTCAGCGGAGTTCATAATCATAAAGTGGAAGGGAAGAAACGTAAGGTTGGCACCCTCTTAAAAAATCCACCGAAGAGAACACTGCAGATATCGAAAATCCTGGGCTACGCATACATTGTACAATATGATTTCAAATACTGTGAAAAATTGAACATACCTTGTTCCTCAAAGTTTCACTGCATGAAAACGCAATAATACAGATAAATTCACATTAATGAGTTGCCTGTATTATAGAATAATACACGTGAATTTACATGAATCCACATGAATACAGGCTTTCTGAATACAAGCAATGGATTATTGACTGTATTCACCTGTATATGCACTATTCAGCTAAAATACAGGCAATAATTCATGCTAATACAGTAAGTATTATGGCATTTTTATGCAGTGTTTGTTGTTAGTGTTCTTTTACGTTTTGCAGACATCATGTACTCAGCTTCTGGTCAAAACTTGAAAATAACTGCACGAAAGCAATTCAAAGTCGCGTCTTTTTTAACGGCCGACCGTTGAAATGATAACGTCGAGATGTGTCCTCATTGGGTGCACTTTGACCTTTTGTCCTCGTTCCATCATCGTAAAAATAAGTTTGTCGTCAAAGTCTTGACGTAAAAAGAGTATCATAAAATCACACATAATCCAACAGTTCTCGATAATTTCGGTACATTTATAGAAAAATATTGAAGAATTTTGTGAAAAAGGGTGATCAGCAAGTATTTCCAAATATTTACCTGGGCGAGCCGTTTCCCAGCATGCTGTGTGACGATCGGCCATATTGTTTCTTGGAAGTTGGAAGTTTCGACAACATAGCAGGCACAAATAATGATAGCAACAACCGTGAGCGTACGCGCAAACGAGGTAACTACTTTAGTTACCTACTTGAGTGACCCTTCGACACCAATACCACGTTCAACCAGAAGAAGATGGTCCTCAAGAGACGACGTCGATCAGAGTACAAGCGATATGACCACGACCGATCGCAATTTCCAACACCAGCAGTAGATTTTCCACGAGCTTTTGACTTTGGAATTGCATGGGGCGGCTCACGCGATGGCGGCAGCCAGGGATTTTTAATAGACGGTTTTTCAGAAGACGAACTTGAAAAAGCTTACTATCCACCTTATCAAGAACAACTAGAACAACCTCGAGTCTCACTCAAGAACCTACACAAACTTCTTAATGCTTGTGAAACAGTGTGTGCTTATAATGCTCCGTTTGACTTACAGGCATTTGATATGATGCCGAAGGAGCCTTACGGTTACCCCTATCGGAACTGTTCCGAAAGGGTACAAGACTTTAAAGTTACTTGTCTATGGCTAATGTCAGTTGTGTACATTATACTTCAGCCAGAACTTATCGATAAAGCTGAACAAGGAGGACTAGAAAGAACGGACCATGGCAACATGAGAAGTCGCTTTGAAGATCTTGCAAACTTAATATGTGCCTTCCGGAGGGAAGGATCCTCCCCTGTACCACCTCATCCACATACAGCTCAAAAAGATGCAATAAGTGAACATTACTTACGTCAATACATGATAAATACTTGGCCAGGTGGTTGGAAGCAGGGTTGTGGTAAACTGACACTTTCGGCTTTCAAGAAATTAAGACTTCTTCCATGGTACTTATTGAATAACTTTCGTAATTACTTACGTTAGTACTTACGTTAGTACTTGACAAGTACGAGCACAGGAACTACAGAGAGTACTCCTTGGGAACGCTACGAAGTTCTAATAACTTTTTCCTCTGGCTCCCAACTATTGAAACTTTCTGGATAACCTTTCCATTTTATCAGATAATATTTCTTTCCTCGAATTTTTTTCATCTTCAAAGTTCGTTCTACTCTGTACAGCTCGTCAGCGCCAGCACGGTCAGAAAGGGCACTCTGAAGTTCATCAGAATAGAAAGTGCCAAGTATTTCCTCTCCATTCAGATCTTTTATCTTATAAACTGGCGGTGTTCCCAATCCAGCTGCATACACCACTTTTGAAACTATGAAAATCTCTTCTGTCCAATTTGGTAAATATCCATTCCTGAAAGTGGTCTTGTATTTTGTAATTCGAACCCGTTCTCCCGGCTTGAATTCAGGGTTAGCTCCCATGGCTGCCAACTCAGGGTAAAGCGTATAAAATGCCTGCCAATCGTTCTCCTCTGTTACGTCGACGGGTTTCATTTTGATACTAAGAGTACCTTCGGTGTTGTCTTCAGGTTCCATGATTAGCTTAGTAGCTGTTTATATTGAACATAATAATGTTTATATTTCTCTCGCCTTTTTGATACTCCTGTTTTTCCTATTATACGAAAAATTGTATGTCGTACGGATGCCATAAATGAAATACTAGTTTACTGAATGGTGTATTTTTCAATTGCCTGATTAGGTCCGATGCCTCCCGTTCTGACACCTCCATTCCATATTCTTTTATAATAGTCTTGTTGTCTGTCTTGCAGGGTGTGTAAAATAGTACTAACATCTGTATGTTTTCCCTGAATGGTTTACTAATACTAGTATATTGTTGAGTCAGAACCCAGACAGATAATCCGTCGTGTCTTGCGCTGACATATGGTTAACGTGACCATGGATGTCTACATCACATTCTAATTTTTCTTTCGTATGTTATGCTTGAACGATGGTCAGGCCGTTCCGAAGGTAAGCCGAAAGTTTTTAGTAAAAGAACATTCACGGGCCTCTCCTGTGTTACAGAATTTCTAAAGGATATGAAGAAAAGGGCTGAGAATTATTCGAAATCGTATTATTGGAAAATAAAACCGATGAAAGATAGATTTAATTACAATGATCCAGACTGTATTGCATGTGGAGATGAAGCCGGATACCGAATAGTGAAGGATAAAGATACTTTTTTATTGTGAAAAGTGCCGCCCATCAAGAACCATTCCTATATACTTTCACAACCTCACGGGATACGATGGTTCTTTTATTTTACAAAAAATACATGAAATCAGGGATGTTGACAATCCGGAACCAGAGCCAAATATCATAGCTAAGACGGGTAATGGAGGAATTATGTGTCTTATGAAAACATTTATTTTTAGTGCCTCAATTGTTGTCGATGGGGAGAGAGAGACAAAGAAACATTTCTTTCATATAAAGTTTATGGACAGTGCTCAGTTGATGTCTGGATCGCTTGCGAAATTGGCAAAGACTGTGCCAGAGAATGGATGGACAGCAGTACCACTTTCGTACCCGGACATTCAGCGGGCGAAAGGTTTCTTCCCGTATGAGTATTTAGATTCTCCCGAGCGATTGGAAGAGGACCTGCTCCCACCAAGACACAAATTTTATAGCGAATTAATGGAAGAGGGGATTTCTGAGTCTGATCACGAATATGCATTGCGAGTATTGGACGAAGTTGAATGTAAGACGATTCGTGATTATATGGAATTCTATTGTGAGACGTACGTTCTCCTTCTTGCGAATATATTCGAAAATTTCCCTGACACATGTTTAGAAGCACATAAGTTAGACCCAGCTCACTATATGTCAGCGCCCGGCTTGACATGGGATGCTATGTTACTTTACACTGGTAATAAATTTAAACTCATTCAAGATGCTGAGCAGATAAATTTCATTCAGAGGGGAATTCGAGGTGGTATCAGTCAGTGTAATATTCATTATTTACAGACAAATCACAACCCAGAGAAGCCGCTGTCCAAAATAAAATATCTCGATGCTAATAATCTTTATGGCTGGGCAATGAGTCAACCGATGCTGCTGGGTGGACTTCATTGGATGACAAAGGAAGAATATTTAGAATGGTCTGCTCAGAATGATGGAGCAGGCTCGGATTTGGGCTGGGCCGGCGCTAGATTTCCGCCAAGTTTTCTAGAAGTAGACTTAGAATACCCTACCGAATTACATGAAGAACATTCCAATCTACCTCTAGCTCCACACCACTATGAATTTCCGAGGCAGGGAGCTACCGCCGGAGGGAGTCGACTGATTACAAGTCTTGTGGACAGAGAGAGATACGTCTTACATTATAAGTTTTGCTTGAATTCTATCTTCGGATGGGCATGCGATTGAAAAAAATACATCGGGCGCTTGCATTTGAAGAGGCTCAATGTCTCAAACAATATATTGACTTTAACACTAAAATGAGGACAAAGGGAAAGACAGATTTTGAAAAGAATTTCTATAAGCTGATGAATAATGCAATGTTCGGCAAGACAATAGAAGATGTTCGAAAGTACAGAGACTTTAAATTTGTTTCAGGCCCCTGCCGGAACCGTTTCGATAGGGGTACGGATAGTGGTCGTAAAAAGATTCAGAAGTATAATCCAAAGATGAAACATATAACTCTCATAACTTCCGAAGAGGATGGCGATTCCTGCGACAGTGTCCTACTGGAACTGAAAAGGGATCAATATGAATATAAAAAGTCAGTTTTCATTGGCGCGGCAGTACTCGAACTTTCTAAGCTGCTTATGTATGGGACGCATTACAATTACTTTCGAAAGCAGTTCCCTGGAATACGATTAGCCTACATGGATACTGACAGTTTTGTTTACAGTGTGCCTCTTCCTTCTGCAGATACAACTTTCAATGATATAGTCCTAGAAGATGTGGAAAAGAATGGTAAGGAAACGATATATGATACTAATGGGATAAAAGACGGGACGGGAGTTCCAAAGATTAATAAAAAGGTGATAGGTAAATTTAAAGATGAGTTGAATGGAGAACCTATTCTTGATTTTGTCGGCATACGCTCGAAAGTGTATGCTTTTCGAACTCCAACTTCCGAGACGAAAAAAAATAAAGGTATAAAAGATGTTTGTGTTAGAAAACATTTGGACTTTGAAGACTATAAGGATCTGTTTGAAACTGGGAAGGAGCCCGAGCAGGCACATTTTGTGCAGTTTGTACAGAAAAAACCTGGAGAAATCCGTAGTGAAAAGCACAGTAAAATCATGATGGCGCCAAATGATATCAAACGTGTGCAGTTATACAATCCAGACATGGGCTAATTGTTGGCAGAAACATATCCGATAGCACGGAGTTAACTTTCATATCCATTTAATCCGTAATGTTGCATGCATCTTTCTAGCGGCGGACTAAATCCTTCTTGTTTTTGTATTTCTTGTGCCTGATGAAATATGTTTTGAAAAAGTTCTGAGGTGCGGGTATCTTCATTCTCTTCTTTCTTTATAGATGCGCCTTTTTCTTGTATTTGTGTAAGCAGCTGTTTATATTGAACGTAATAATGTTTATATTTCTCTCGCCTTTTTGATACTCCCGTTTTTCCTTGTATTACATCAATAATAACACCTGGTATAGGAGTTAAAGCTAAAAGAACTGGAACTGTCGGAATTGCTGCTATGACAGCAGAACTTACAAGAATTCCCTTAGTCACATTAAGAGCCATATCAATTTGACCCATTAATTTATAACTGCGGCGATATGCAGTGCTGGTTCTTTCGATATAGTCGGCCAATTGTTCAACACTTTCAACAACTGAGACGTGCATTTCTTTTTACTGTATATGTAAGGGATGATAAAAAATAATTGTAGTAATATAGAGAGACAATATGGCAGAAGGAGGAGAAGATATACCATCCAAGGATTTCGATAATGCAAACTTGAATGATGATGATGATGCTACTGCTGAAACATCTTTTATTGGCGATGATGATGCCCTTACAGAAGGCGATCCTTTACTGGATAGCCCGCAGGTGGATCGTTTGACTGGCCAGAGAGTAGAAATTACAAAACAAATGGCTGACCAATACTTAGATGCTAATATGATTACTGATGAGCATAAACGAATATTAATGCATAATAATGCTAGTATTAGGAATGGAGACCTGTATTATCGAGACGCCAGGCTGACATCAAGTAAAGGCAAGAAGACTTTAATGATCTCCTCAATAAAAGGTAAGGGAGCTGCAGAATTTAAAAGAGATATATTAGAAATAAACCAAGTTAATGTATCAGAATTGACTGATAATGAAGTGAAAACGGTAATGAACAGGCAGGCCGATAGACTGAAACCCTACGACATTGGACGTCTCAGAGATAGAATAACAGATTTAAGAGTAAATTTTAGCGATAATGCCGATGAAATACGTACTGTCGAAAATAAAATCGATGAATGGAATAATCTAAACCCTGACTGCAGAGCTTTTGTTGATGAATTAAAGATGGCGAATATGCGTCTTAACGAGCTTAACAATGAAAAAGTTAAAATAAGGCTAGAGAAAAGAGAAGTTGAAAAACAGTTAAAGGAAATTCCTGAAACACACACCTACGCAAAAGGAAAAGTCGGAAAACTACTAGCTGAACTCAGAACAAGACTAGCTAAAATTAATAATCGAATTGAAGTACAACATGATATGATCAGTGGGGCAAGTGAAAGACTGGCGTCGACTAGGTCTCTTCGAGATGTAATTTCCGATCCAGAATTGCCACTCAGGCTGAAGCTGACAGAGTTATTTAAACGAAATGGTATTACAATCGCTGCAATACTGATTGCCCTTGGAATGACAATATCAACAATTGCCCTAGCTGTGACTAAAGGAGGATGAAGGGGAGCAGCAGGAACTGGAGCAAACACAGGGGGTTCAGGCCCGCCCAAAGTATATACAAAAGCGAAAGAAATTGTAAAGCAATTTGGCGAATGGTTAAAAACATTGGCTGCAAAAAGTGCTGCTGCAATACCAGGTTTAATTGGTTCACTTGTTAGTTTTCTATTAAAAACAGCAGGATCGGTGGTCGGATTTGTTGGAGAACAGCTATGGATTTTTTTAACAGGTTTAACATTAGTCATAATAAATAAAATTAAGTATTGATTTATGACCAAGCATGTTTGGTGAAAAGAATATTACAAAGTTTCTTTCTAAAAATAAAGACCTGTTTGGTTTCTCTGTCGAATTGGAATGGTGCAAACTCCGACGAGTGAATCGACATATCCTTCGAGCAAATCCAGGTGTCCGACTCAAAGATGATAATCTATATCATAACATATTAGCTTTCGTGAAGGAATGTCAAACGACTAACTTATAAGCGACTAGAATTCATAAACGTATTCAAAGAGATAGAAAATGATGACCAGGAGGTGATATATTTACAAGAATATTGGGTTCTTCGATTGATTCGCGACACAGGTAATCGATTTATCTTTCAATCAGATGGAAATATTTATGTAAAGATGTGAATTTTTTCTACTGAGTTATTATATACATGAAGTGAAACTTAAGACGTGAATAATTTTCTTTTTAACTGTAATTTTTTTCTTCTTAATTACTATATACATTACACGAAAATGGGATACGATAGATCATTATTACCGAATTTCAGCAACCGAATACCGCAGGGAACGAAGTCAGAAAGAACTCATCATGTGGTTGCTCATAATCAAAGTGAGGCAGATCCAGGCCAGTCACTTATCATACGATGTCCGAAGTTAGAAAGCGGATTAGTACTAGTTCCAGATACTTTCGACCTGGTTTTTGATCTCGAAGTAACGGGACATGAAGATAACCGAGTAGTACAAAATGTTACAAAAAATTTGGTGGAGCGTATGGTTCTCACATTTGAGGGGCAGGCACTTTTCAATTTGAATAAATATAATCTTGTTGAATGTTATCGCGATCTCTTCAAACATAAAAAGGTGAGAACAAACATGACACTGTACGGAATTCAGAATGAAAATCTAAGAAAATTGAGAAGTGGTGCGAAAGATGCAGATCACGCTGTCGCGGATGATTACTTACTTTTCGACACGTATAAAACAAAATATGCTATTCGTCTGAATCATCCCCTCATAACAGGCCATGGGGTTGCATATCCAAAAGCGTTAGGGAGTAATATTGAATGGAAAATTACGCTTGCACCCGTCTCCCAATTACTTGTCAGTAATAATAATGTTTTTACACCCAAGTATAAATTAAAAAACATTCAAATGGAATATGAGACATTAAGTGATCAAACACTCGCGAGAGAAACTGCTAGTTATTACAACAGTGGGAAAAGTTTTCTCTACGAACATTTACATTATTTTAGAACAATCCCATTCAAAGAATCAACCACGGTTATCAATGAAAATATAAATGTACCACGACGTAGCATGAGAGGTATCGCAATACTCTTCACTAAAAATCAGAATCAGTTAGAACTTAACAGTGAACTTTTCATAAATCCATCCATTGAATCTGTGTCTGTAATGATTGAGGGTATTGCGAACAAAATATATGCTCAGAAGATGTTACCAAGACAATTTTGGACAGAAACACGACGGTATTTTGCTGAAGATAAAGATTGGTGTGAAATTGATATAGATGAAGTCGATTATTTGAAGAATAAATTTTGTTTGTTTATTGATCTACATAGTTTTAAAGATATTGAATTTCATGGAAATGGTTTAAAAGTAATGAATACAAAAGATGGTATACAACTTGAAATCCTGAAAAAAGATACTTTAGTGAAAGGTGCCGACGAACAAGACGATAATATATTTGCTCATGTTTATGTTATCAGTGATGCAATGGTCTCTGTTGAAAATAGTAGATTAAAGTCTATACTATTTTAATGGAAATGAAAATTGTCTCGAGTTCAGAAAAAACCTACCGGAACGATTCCGTAGAAAAAAATTTTTCATGAAAACTGTAGAATGTCACATCTCAGTTATGACATCACAGGCTGCTAAGCAACACTCGAAGCCTATCGGAACGGGAATCTCCCTACTGGAAAGCCCCTGCTGGAAAGGTATTGCACAACAGTGTCTTCCCTTCGAAACCCGTTCCTGTAGGGTAGGTGAAAATCTAACATAAGTGTTAATATTGCTCCATAGGAAAAATGAGAAACATAGTGAAAAGGGACCAGCCAGAAGATATTGATAAAATTCATACTTACATTCAGAAGACGAGAATCGCCTTCAGAACGGGCTCGGTTCCCCTGTTGCCTTCAGAAGAGTAGACTTTTACTTACATCACAGTCAGAGTCTATCTAACAAATGATCTCCCTTCCATCCAATAATAGAATGCTGTTCTGATAATGGATTACCCAGTGAGTCATAGCTAGCGCTGAGTGACCTATATCTGACTCAGTGGGGAATTCCCTCTTCCACACATGCACAATAGGCAATTGTCATTTCGAAAGATATATAAATTCATAAAAGGTGAAACAGCTCTGACAAACTGGGGCAAAATTTAATGAGTATAGCCATACCATTCAATTTTACTGGTGATCAGCTAAAATTAAGCCTGCCGTGTCAGACAGCATTGTCAGTACCACGGCTCTAGGAGAGGGACTGTGCTTTGCCCAACGTCTATTTTGCTTCAGTCGATATCTCATTCACATCTCTATTTTGGCAATAGTGTTGCCGGCGAGTCCAATTGCTCAAGCAGGGCACGCTTTGAAAGTTCGAACAAAGAGTGTACCCTTTACTCAATACAATGCGATGTTATATTGTTTAATACAAAATACGCCGATTTTACGAATAAAGAAACAATGGCGGACCTGAAAAACTCAAGTTGAAGAGATACATTTACATAAGATATTGCATAGGTTAACGGGCTGTTTGATTAAATGTAGGCCAAAAATTTAAGGATATCTTTCTGTAAAACCATCTGGGGAGAACACTTGCTGGTATTTCGTCCCAGGGACGAAATAAAGTTAAAGTTGACTAGATAGATGTCGAAGTTTATTTCAGCAAATTACACAAACTAGTTGAAATCATGCAAGGTCAAAAACATCGCTAAGGTACAATCGCTCTACGATCTTCCCCCATTTCCCGCATTTATTTGACAAAATTGTAAATCTTCAAATTCGTTATGAACTGTTGCATCTGGCTGACTGGAAACTAAATAGAAGGGAATGGTTGAACATTTATGAGGTGACAATGTGTATTACTGCAACTTGACAAACAGATTTGTATTCATAGACGAACGATGATAGACTTTCCTCTTCCTGTCACCATGGAGGGCTTCCTACCTCCATGC
The DNA here is from genome assembly GCA_001465055.1 of Ptychodera flava. Lineage (NCBI taxonomy): Eukaryota > Metazoa > Hemichordata > Enteropneusta > Ptychoderidae > Ptychodera > Ptychodera flava. Next base: position 31,203 of record LD347522.1, read on the forward strand.
TGTTATGTCATGGATGTAGACATCCATGGTCACGTTAACCATATGTTAGTGGTAATTAACGAAATTTCAAAAATAAAATTCGCCTTTTGCCTACCACCGAGTGGCATGGGGGATAATTGACTTTTTACCTCCCTGGTAGTTGTAAGTTGTAAAAGGCCTAAATCCGACCATGCAAAATTTACATCGAATACTCCGTAAATTTTTTGCGTAGACAGACGTGCGACGAAAGTAGCCTGTCTCAAGCTCAGGCCAACAAGTATGGCGATAATATCCGGTTACGGCTGCGCCGCCTCCAAACTCCATACATTGACCACAGTCAGTCGCAGACAAAGGGTAATCTCGGGGCATGATTTTAGCCAGAAAAAAATGAGAGTTTAGGTAGCCTTCTTCCCTTTTCGGATTATGTTGAAAACACGAAAAAATTCCTGCACAGTATTCTTGTAACATTGATCTTCCTCCAGAAGGCTACAAGTTTGTTGGATTTTTCCCTTAAACAATTTTACGAGATGAATCTCCTAACAGGTTCACAATTGTTGCGTTTTGAGACTACCGTTTGTAAGCGTTAATTGCATGCCCTTGGACAACATCGGTTGAGGAAACCCCATTGACACCAACCGTTTGCTGTCAAGATCTTCGTGTGTGTAGTGAGACAAGGCCTAGTAAAATGGATCGTACTGTTTTACTTATAGGGCAGGCCATCGCTTCCAAAAGATGACAACTTACATGGAAGCTTATAAGATCGGCGACATAAGCGGGCAAGGATACATTTTGGACGATCCGATGTCAGGTTAATACGGAATACAAAGAACAGCATATATCGAGTGTTACAATCTACAGCATGAGTAACGGCACAGGCAAAGAGAAAAAGGACGTTTTTCTCTTTTTCAATGGTAACGGCAAGACCAATAGTTATTATCATATAAAACTGATAAATAAGTCGCAGTCAAGTTTGCTTATCAAAGATCGGCCATGAGTTCATTTCTATCTTTTTCTTTGTCTTTGTTTCAATGATCCTCAGACAGTAGTTTTTGATCAGAATCACAAAGCTGCTGCCAGCGAAATCCGACTCAGACAATTCGTGTCGGCGAGCCGTGTACCATTCTTGCCACGTCCCCTATAGAGGGACCATATACTTTCTTTTGCCAAAAACTGAAAATTTTATTTAAGCCATTTTTGCACATTAGAAAAAGTCATCCGGAGCGGCGGGTACGTTTTTTGCTGTCTGTCTGTGGCCATGTTCAACATTTTTTGGAGAGGCCACACATGGTGATTTTGATAAATACATCGCTCTGAAATTCCCCGATAGCCTTAATTCAAGCGTTGACACTGATTTCAATATGGATGTACAATATACTGTTGGGGTTGAATTGAAAATTGCTCAAACACGCAAAGGGTATACTTCACGGTTGTTATCTAGTCAAAGGGGTCCAGTGATTGGGTGGATCACTCACTTCGTCAAAACCCCCTAAACGCTGCATTTTACAACCAGCGTTGTCATAGCCCTGGCTTACAAACAACAGCCTACCGCGTCTACTGTGAATGGTTGGCTTTAAAAAAAATGACGTTTTTATTTGCAAATACGACCTTTACACACCTGAAACAAAACTTGTGAGACATTGGAACCTTATTTTTCATAAAAAAAGTACGAAAAATTTCTACAGTGGGTTGAAAAAACGTGGACATTTTTATTCGGCTTTATACCATGCATAATGGTGAATAATTTAGATGAGCCATTATACTCCTTCATGCACCAGCATAAAGGTGCAAGCAATAGGAACACTTGTCACCTCCGTCACACACCTTTATGCGGGTGCAAAAAGACGCTTGCAACAGGAGAACAACTTTATGCAAAATTATGCAGTTGCATAAAAGGGTTTAAATCTGTCTTTTGATCCTGTCTCAGAATTTTTTTCAAACTTTCTAAAACAATTTTTATGACAGAAAAACTTCCAGAGCGGTGAATTTAACCACAATTGATTTCTTTAAAATTGCGCTCAAAAAAACCGAGCAAGATATATAAAATATCTGAGACACTTTGGTAGAGTGTTGTGGCAGCTTGCATTCCAGCGAGTTTGATTAAGATATTTTGAAGTATTGAGACAAAACATAGGGAAAACCGATGTTTGAAAGGTAATGCAAATTACCTGTCACATGATAGTTATGTATACAATGGTGACACCATGGTAATGTCATGTTTCTATAATTTGTACCGGTTACTGTTAATCTTCATTAAAGTATTTCGCCAAATTTCAACATTTCACTGCTTGGGCGTGAATTCCCACGATTTACCGGAGGTGTAATTCTTCAAAATTGGCGGCAAATTCACATTTTCACGTCTCTTCTGTTTACATTCAATGGCAGCGCCATTCCAGGCACCCGCATGTCTCGTGAATTCCTATGATTATGCATGAAATGTCTCACGCAAGGTTGGACAATAGAAAGACAATGTAGTCGAACTTTCATCAGAACTGTAGCTGTTCAGTATCGCTTTTCATATTTTCACAGCTTGGATTTAAAACAATGGTGTTGTGACATGTCTCATGCATACTACGTATTAATCATTGTGAAACTAGCGTTGGCAAGTTTTCTTGTCGACAAAGTATTGTAAATTTGGGAGTCGGACTTTGGGGGTCTTGGAGTGAGCATATCTCCAGGCTCTCGGAGCTAGAAGTTGCCCCAGGCAGCCATCAGGCTGACCTGGGGAAATAAAGTTTCGAGCGCAACGTTAATGCCTGTGTCACCTGATCTGTAAAGTTACTCCATCTACGCGTACTGTGGTCTGAAGTTCCCCTTAATCCTGATTCAGAACAGCATGAACTTTCCTTTACAATTTGATATGGTGGAGAACTAAAACCCGGTTGCAATATCGACCAAATGTGGTGTTTGGTCGAGCCTCGAGCTGCAAAGCGAGTCGTTCTGCCAAAATCCGAGCTGCATGATTCCCCGAAAACGAAGAAAACGAAGCCTCTCACAGCAAAGCTGAATGGAATTTCCCGATAGAACTGCGAGAAGCGAGTCGCTCCCGGACACCTGAGTGAAATTCCGCAGATGACATAAAGGATGGACAATGCAGAATTCAGACCGAAAAAAATTAAAGGGAAAAGGTGATATCTACAGAGGCAAGCAGAATCATTCAACCCAAGGAAGCTAGAGAAGAACACGTCAAGGTAGATCAACCATGAGAAGATAACAGTATTAACATTTTGAAGGGTGAGCAGATTCGAGATTTGTCGAAGTTGAACTAGAGAACTGTGTATGATCGTTGGAACTGCGTGTTTTGTCTGCCAACTGAATTTGACAATTGTTCGAGGGTTTTTTTGTGGTCAAATAGTTAGTATAGTAGACTCGCTTTGATTCCAAATATTGGTATTGTTCAAAAGAGAAATCTAATTGTTTATACTCGTTTGTCTTTATTTTATACGAAGCCTCATCTAAGCAGGTTGGTTTGGGGGTTGGGAGTGGTTTTTTTTATTAAGTGAAGATAATTACAAGAATTACCAACGCTGCAGTGCTACGCGTAAGACGTCTAAGATACGAAGGGTTGGGGGGGGGGGGGGTTTGGGGGTTGGAGAGTTGAATAGTTAGTTTTTAAATTTGAACATCGTCAATATGGTAATCGAAATTGTTCTAGGAACGGATCTCACTGGGAGAAACTTTTGATCACAAACATAACCGCGGACATTGCCCGATACAGCTTGTATACATCTGCTATTAACACTGCAACACATACATTATTCGATTATTTTCAAAGAACGATGTCATATTTCTAATTACGAAAAAATTGTACTTTCCACTTGATGTTCTTCTGAAATTCTGTACTTTCCTTGTGTATTTTGTGTAAACGTAATATTTTTGTATTCTATCTATATTTGAGACATCTTTTATATAAGGCTTGAGGGCAAGCCTTTGTGGGAGAAAGAACGATGTCATGTTTCTATAATTTGTACCGATTACTGTAAATCTTCATGCTAGTAATTCGCCAAATTTCAAAATTTCGCCACTTCGGCTTGAATTCCCACGATTTACCGGAGGTGTAATTCTTCAAAATTCGCGGCAAATTACATTTTCAAGTCCCTTTTATTTAAATTCAATGGCAGCGGGCACCCGCGTGTCTCGTGAATTCCTATGATTATGCATGAAATGTCTCACGCAAGGTTGGACAATAGAAAGACAATGTAGTCGAAATTTTATCAGAACTGTAGCTGTTAAGTATCGCTTTTCATATTTTCACAGCTTGGATTTAAAACAATGATGTTGTGACATGTCTCATGCATACTACGTATTAATCATTGTGAAACTAGCGTTGGCAAGTTTTCGTGTCGACAAAGTATTGTAAATTTGGGAGTCGGACTTTGGGGGTCTTGGAGTGAGCATATCTCCAGGCTCTCGGAGCTAAGAGTTGCCCCAGGCAGCCATCAGGCTGACCTGGGGAAATAAAGATTAAGTTTCGAGCGCAACGTTAATGCCTGTGTCGCCTGATCTGTAAAGTTACTCCATCTACGCGTACTGTGGTCTGAAGTTCCCCTTAATCCTGATTCAGAACAGCATGAACTTTCCTTTACAATTTGATAGTAACCAAAATGTTCCTCTATATCTTGGCTTTTCGAAAATATATAATTAACCGGCGTTCTGAGCTAATTCACCAGCAGATAATTGTTACATTAAAAATATCAATTTCTTATGATCACATGACCATAACAGTCTAACAGTTTCTTTGTCTTAGAACTGATTATAATGATCTTGCATTAGTCAAAAAACAGGATGTCTAACAGTTTCTTTGTCTTAGAAATGGCTTCACAAATAATTTCTTGTCTTGGAACTTTGTTAATTTGACATTATAGTAATGATATTTTGTTAGCATATCGACTGCGAAATAACATGTTAAAAATGTGTCTTCTGAAGTCATGTAAATGTGCCGTTCGTTATTCGCAATTTTACATATTATGCGACATTGATGCTGGCATTCTTCTCACTTATAGATTTTACCGGCCATCGGTTTTACTAAAAGTCTTCGCTTAAATATATTTGGATTAAATCTGTAAAACCTCCCAAAACCAACCAAACAAACAAAATCAACTTTTTGTTTAACACGAAATGTAATCCTGTAATCTCATGTCTAAGCGATCAATATATTATTCCATAAGTTTATTTTTAAATTAGTTTCATCATATCAGGATTAGATATCTTTATACTATATCATTATTTTGTTAATTAGTGACAGTTAATCCAGCACGTTTTTCCATAAGATACGCAGGCTTTGTGTAAATTTAAATTTCTATAGGAGAGGCAATAGAATTTTTTGTCTTTGATGTCATTGTTTCTATGAGGAAAGAATACGATCTGACTTTCAATGATTTGGCATTAGCAGCACAAAACATGTCAAAAAGGACTTTGTACTTTCGGCAAAGAAAAAATCACCACAATGCAATAACCACATAGATTAGCTTTGACATGATCTGATAAGAACTTTGTGACCCGCATTCATGGAGTGCCAATTCCATGGATTTTTTTTTTCTGAGAATGGCGTTGTATTTATTAACGATCTTCTTGATATTGATTATAAGTTTGGTATTCTTTCTAACATCTTAATGTACTGGCATAATATTCTGGATATTGTTATTCCACTTGACAACATTTTTTTGCTTCCTTTCACAATAATCATTGACACTAAACTAAGGAATTTTCAATACAAACTTATTATGAAGAGTTTACCAACACATCGTTTATTGCACACTTGGGGATTGATTGAATCGCCATGTGTTCATTTTGTAAACAAGTAAAAGAAGATTATTGTCATCTATTTTGGGATTGTATACACAGAGCTCAATTTTGGAACTCTGCGAAAAATTGCTATATGCGTCATTTACATCTTAACAACCATATACACTATCCAAAGATTGCTGAGAGAGATCACATCTGAAATGAAAAAATCCTCTGCATTTTTATCATCTTTAAGAAAATCAATATTGAAATCTCCAAGAACAATAAATTGCTACTTATCTGATTTTAATATTATTGAGAACTCGTAATTAACTGTTTTCAAACTCTGATAAATTAGTATCTGGTTTTCTATACAAGATTCATACAATAAACTTTGCTTTCTGTCAATGACTTTAAACCAGATCGACACAACCAGGGAGTTGAAGAATTCCAATGACGAGGACATCGCATTCTGTGCAGTTTTAATTTCCTCGATAGCCATTAGTAAAGCTGGCAGACACGACAGCAATAAATAAATGTTCTTCTTTTGCTCTGATATCATTGCTAAGGAGGTTGGCTGAGATTTCTCGTCGGGTTGCTGTGCGTTTTGATGCTGACTTGAGTCTCTGTCTTTTGTCGTCGGAAAACGTTTCCCAATGAAGGCCCGGCAGAGGAAGAGATCACCCTGAGTGAAGCTCACATTTCTGGTCTTTCCACAGTCGTTGCACTTTGGCATTTTTCTTCAGCTACTCATAGCACTAAATTTGTATCAATTTACATTAAAGACAACGCTTTTCTCTAAATGCCTTCTCTAAATATTTCAGCGATACTGATTATAATGATCTTGCATTTAGTCAAAAAACAGGTTGTCTAACAGTTTCTTTGTCTTAGAAATGGCTTCACAATTATTGGAAAACGTAGCGGTTTATTTCGATTTCGGGTGACAGATAGTAAATATGGGCCAGCAGGAATTTTACCTTGGGTGTAACCAGACACGATGGTTTTGTGATACTAGTCTCTGCTCTATTGTTGGTGGCGTTATATCTTTCTGTTTGTTGTTTAAGCAGTCTTTTTCTGCTTTTATGATCTGTCTCTCTGATAATGCATTCTATTTCATTTTTTTTGTATTGTCGGTCTTGTAATTTGTCACTAAATTGTGTGTCTTTCTGTGTAAAATCTGTTTCGTTGTTACATGTTCTGATGTATCGTTATGTTTCACCTTTGATCAGACCTTTGAATAATGCTGCCGGATGGCATGAGTTTCTTTGTAAGAATTGGAATGTATCTGTTGGCTTTGTGTGTGTCTTGATGTCGAGAATATGCTCTTTGTTGTATCGACAACCTTTGTAGATAGTCATGTCTAAATATTCGATTTCTTGAGAGGAGCTTTAGAACGAAAATTTGAAAGTAGGATGCATTTTGTTGATATTTGATATGAAGTCATTGAGTTCGTGTTGTGCTCCGATGAAAATCAGGAAAAAACATCGTCCCTAAACCTCAGCCAGGTCGATATTTGTTGTTTGTGTTTCTGTATTATTCTCGTTTCTGTCTCGTGAAATGTAATATCTGCTATTTCTGGAGAAGACGGGGACCTATCGAGCAACCCAATATTTGCCGGTGGAATCCATCGTTGAATTCAAATGTGATGTTTTTAAAGATTATTACTAGCAGAGCTATCATGTGTTTCGTTGGTGGTTGCTTGATTATGTAATTGTCTGATAATCTTTCCTGATTCAATGCTCTGCCGACTGATTCAATTGCCTCATCATGTGGTGTATTCGTGTACAAGGAAATTGCATCCAGTGTAACTAGTGTCACTTTGCTCGGAACTTTGATTTTCTCAATTTTCCATATAAAGTCCGTTGTGTCTTTGATGTATGTTGGTTGTTTCTGGACGATTTGTTTGAGAAAATGGTCAATGAATTCTGATATGTGAAATGTTGCTCTGGAGCATCCACTTATGATTGGCTATCCTACGAACATAGCTCCTGGTGGCGGCATTTTGTGTATTTTTGGTAGAAGGTACCAAAGTGGTGTTTTTATTTTTCTATTGACTTGATTCAGATATTCATATGTGTGAGAGTTTATGTGCTTTTCATTGTACATTTCTGTTATGAGATTGTGTATGTCTTCTATTTTATTTTTTGTGTCATCTGTTGCCAATTTTGTGTAGTGTCGTTGATCGCTAAGTTGACGTTGGCATTCTCTTATGTAATCATCAGTGTTTAAAATTGCTGTCCCCGTCCTTTATCAAACGGTTCGATGGTTATCTTCTTGTTTTTTGATAGCGTTTTCAACGCTATTTGTTCTTCTGCACGTGTCATGTCGTTTTGTGTGTTTCAAATAGGTGTGTTAACAATAGCCAATTTTGTCGCTTTCAAATAATATTCTAGTTTTGTGTTCTCGGTTGTATGTGGGATCAATTTTCAGTTCATTTTGAATGGGTGTTGTACGGTCTGTTTGTGTCTCATGATATATCGGAGTCTCATTTACCGAATGTATTTTTTAGGTCCACTAACAGGTTGATTCTGTTAGGACGATTTGGTGTGGAAACGAATTTTAAGCCTTTGCTAAGTACGTTGATTTCAATGTTGGTGAGTTTGTGTGCCATTAGGTTCTTAACCCCTTAAATAAAGAATCTGAGATTGTTGTCTGATACAGTGCTCAATTTTGTTCTATTGCGACGTTTCGTTATTTTTGTCATACTATGATTATTGTTTCTGTGTTTCCCTTTTTTAGCTTTGAACTTTGTCATACTAACACACATTACAAAGCTGTCTCCAGCCATTCTGTCTCTCTCTAACCCGAACCTATCTCCAAGTGTGTTCCCCAGAAAACTCTGTTTTCGAAACGTAGCGCCAAAGTATCATAGTGTCACAGCAATATCTCCGCTCCGGTGCGGATTAACACAAGACACGTCGATTACGGGTACGTCTTGCCATGGCTAAGCAACTTTTTACATAAAGCAGCCAAACATGATATACACTTATATTATACACAATATCATACACAAAACGCAACAAACCCACATATGAACCATGAGTGGAGTTGCTTTTGCTTACTACCAAAGACGAAGCAACAACTGATAAATAATTTTGTCTTTCTTGTCTTTCTTTCTTATTTATTTATTAATAAATTTATTTATTTATTTATTTATTTATTTATTTATTTATTTACTTGAACAACAAAGTGAAGTGAAACAACATATAACCAAATAAAGACAATCAACCATTCAACACGTCTCACCAATCATAAATGACTTTAAAGCAACTGATGAAGAAAACTCTGTTTTCCAAACGTAGCGCCAAAGGATCGTTGTGTCACAGGAATCTCTCCGCTCCATTACGGATTAATACAAGACACGTAGATTACGGGTACGTCTCGCCATGGCCAAACAGCATTTTACATAAAACAGCCAAACATGATATACACTTATATTATACACAATATCATACACAAAACGCAAACGTCCCAAATATGAACGATGTGTTGAGTACCTTTCCCTTTACTACCAGTACTATTTAATTCCAGTGTGATCTGTACACAGTGACATTCCAGGAGACTTTAAACCCGATCCCCCTTGGCTCGGCTATCCCGCGCTGGCACACCCTGTCAATTCAGGCGTGGCTGTTGTCTACAATGTGGGGTAAAATAAACAGAATTTGGGAAACTGGTAATTTTACAATTACCAGCTAGTATTGAACCCTATGTTGCGTTTCACAACTATGGTGACAGCAAGTTTACCCTGGTAACACAATATCACCACACCAGATATAACTAGACTTCAAACCAGGTTAGCTGTGTTTGATATGAATAAACCGCCCACTTTTTATAGGAAGAATGTTTGAAACAATGCGTAAGTTCAGCCGGTGGCTTTTAATGTGAAATAGGGAATAGGTTATTGGCAAATTAATAACCAAAAACAAAATGGATACATATTCTCTATTAGTTATACTGAGATTGCTTTCAATTTTATTTATATATTTCACACCATATATGTCAGCATCTTGCGAAATTAGACAAGTATTGATTGGAAGGTAAAGTGTGTGTGTACCATTGTTTTACCCTGAAATTCAGACTTGTGTGCCTGTTTTATTAATAACTACAATTGAAAATGCCCTAAAAATGTTGGGAATTAGAAGAGAATTTACAATTTATAAGAATCAGACTGATATCGCGCAATATGTGGTCACAAGTGCTGATTCTATAATAACGGGGCGGCCATTTTGGATTTATGCAAATTCGGCATTGTTCCACTCCTTGTGTGTTTATTGACTTATTTATTTATTTACATATTAACTTATTTATTTACTTAGTTAGTTATTTAACATTACAGACATTTGCACCTTATAAAATAATGAAACAAGTGTTGATTAGAAGACATAGTGTGTAAGAATACCACTGTTTTACCGTAAAATTCAGTGTCTCTGTCCAAAGAGTTGGTAATTCGTTACATCCTGCATTAGAAAAATTAGGAAAAACACGAGGATCGGACCGACAAGCGGGGATTGAACCGACAAATAGTTGGATACATAGCCAAACAAATTCGGTTTTTAAAATTATTATGTGAATTTTGCGCTAGTCCGAAGGACCAATGGTCTTAAAAAACTGCTGGTCCGTCGGGGATTCTGTTGGTCTCGGAAAAGCGTTAATTTCGCACGCTGGCCAACGCATGCCGGGGCGGTGACAGACAGTTCACTATGCTATGCCATGCCACGCTGTTGATCGGCAGCATACATGATGTCTTCGTTCCGAGTTTACTTTTTATTTCAAGATGTGAGTCAAACAGAAATTTCATAAAATTGCCACTTCTGTATCTAAGGGTTGTGTAATCAGTTTGATTTGGTGGCGCTGCACTAGCGGCGACACTGTGGCTCTATCTCTACGTTTTTTTTGTTGGATTTTCGTCCTTGTGAGTGATATTTTTCCCTCATTTTCATACGTATTTTCATCATGAATGGTTGGAGAATGGACGGCAACTCGTTCTGTGTATTTTTGGTGTTCCTGGCTCTGTTGGTACACTTTCATCGATGTGGCGGAGTGAAGACACAGAACAGCTATGGTCATGGTGCATTTCCCTTTGTTTACAGCCGGGAAATCTTGCTGAGCTTGCGTTACCAACAGGTGTCTGCTAATGTTTTGAATGCTAACTTTCCAGTTGATATTTTACGTACAACGATACAGTCAGACGGGAACGACAATTTTACTGCAGGAACTCACAAGCGAAGGAAAAGAGGTAGGAAGGGTGGTGTAAGACAAAAACTGAGACAGCGAAAATCCAGACTGCCATTACCAACTGTACTTCTAGCAAACGTTCGTTCTTTACGTGCAAAGGTCGATGAACTGCAAGCTAATGTAAACTACATGAATGAATATAAAATTCATGTCTGTTTGCTTTCACGGAAACTTGGTTGGATGAACAGGTTGGTGATCAAGATTTATTTGTTGATTGTTTCGGTACACCAATCCGTTTGGATAGAGACAAAGAGAAGACAGGAAAAGATCATGGCGGCGGAGTGTGTTTTTATGTAAATGAGCGATGGTGTAAAACCGTGACTGTCCGTGATGGAATGTGCACACCTGATATTGAGCTATTGTCTATTTCTCTTTGTCCGTTCTACATTCCCAGAGAATTTTCTCAATTGTTTTTCACTTTAGTCTACGTACACCCACGAGCGAATGTTTCTACAGCAGCTGAACACATATCAAATAATTTACAGAAATTGGAATCACTTGCCCCGGATGCTCCAAAGTTTGTACTTGGTGACTTCAATCATTGTGACTTTAGCAAGAGTGCAAAAAATATCCACCAATATGTTTCGTGTCCTACTCGTTTTGATAAAATACTTGATAGGTGTTATGGTACAGTTCCTGACGCATACAAATCTTTTGCGTTGCCCTCTCTTGGATCTTCAGATCACAATGTTGTAATGCTTGCCCCTATCTATAAACCAGTCATTAAGCGGATTCGTAGAGTAACAAAAGCTGTGAAGAACTGGTCAGTAGACAGTATTTCTAGCTTACAGGCGTGTTTCGAATGTACTGACTGGGAGATGTTTTATCATTCTTGTATCAATTTTAATCAACTTGTCGATGTCATTTCTTCCTATATTTCATTTTGTGCGGATTCTGTTATTCCCACGAAAAATGTTAAAATTTTCCCCAATAACAAGCCATGGGTGACCAAAAAATTAAAGTCTATTCTCAACCAGAAGAAGAGAATCTTTTTTCAGGGTACATCAGGCGAGAAGCAGTTGATAAACAAAGAGGTCAAGAGAGCGATTAGGCAGGCAAAATTAGATTATAAAAATAAAATTCAATCAAAGTTTCTTTCTGGTAACTTTCGATCTACTTGGCAAGGTATCAAGCATATGGCAGCAGTAAATAAGGTTACTCCTTCAGAGTCAAAAGTTACACTAAATAACTTCGACTCAGCGGCGCTGCCAAAGGTCCTGAACACATTCTTCACTCGTTTTGAAACAGAGGATTTTTCATCTCAAATCACAAATCTAAAACAGTCATTATCTCCTGAGTTAGGGATGTCTATTGAGACAGAGAAAGTAGCTAAAACTTTAAAATCATTAAATGTGAACAAAAGTCCAGGTCCTGATTGTATTTGTGGTCGCACCCTGAAGTTCTGTTCTGATCAGCTTAGTGTAGTCTTACAACACCTTTTCCAGGTTTCTCTTGATACAGTTAGTATTCCTGCCATATGGAAAAATTCTATAGTAGTACCAGTCCCAAAGAAAGCTAGCCCTAAAGAACCCAATGATTTTCGACCTGTTGCTCTTACTTCCCTGGTAATGAAAACATTTGAGAAAATAATTAAGTCCATTATTCTGACAAAGGTTGGCAACAAACTAGACCCCCTACAATTTGCATATCGACCGGGAAAAGGTGTTGAAGATGCTAAGCTTTTCATTCTCAATACACTGTACAAACACTTAGAAAAAACAGGTGCTCATGCAAGAATCCTTTTCGCAGATTTCTCTAGTGCTTTCAACACAATCCAACCCCACATCCTTGCAGAAAAACTCTTAAAATTTAATTTTAGCAATCAACTTGTACTTTGGATTATTGACTTTCTTACAAATAGAT
>LD347522.1:44481-77153 GCA_001465055.1 Ptychodera flava
CTCAGGAAAGCCCGCTCAATTCTTTTGTCTAGTGATCATATTTTATCAGCAGAGTTCGACACACTTCCCTCTGGTCGGCGTTTTAGATACCCGGCTTGCAGGTCAAAGCGGCGCAAGTTGTCATTCATTCCAACCGCTGTGCGGCTTTTAAATGATTCCTAAACTATTTTTTGTATAGTCCTGCGTCTCCTACCATTTTGTAAATTTGTATTATATATTTTTGATGTTGTATTTGAGCCACGCTTTTTAATTGCCCGTGTTTGGGATAAATAAAGTTCTATTGAATTGAATTGAATTGAATTGAAATATTTCGTCAATTAAGAGCGGAAATCGTCGCTGAATTTTGCTGTCTTTTAGCTATGGTTGTATATCAACTCTTTCTGTCCTTTACATACACTGCACATTTTATGATTTGCCGGCCAGCTAAATTGAAGCCAAAATAAACCGGCTTGTTTGTCAGTAAACGGATTGTTTCGAGTTGTAAATTTTGGCTTATTTTTGGCTTTCTGGTATGCCGAGTCTGGTTTCTGTGCATGCCAGTTTTGTATTTGATACGGCATATATACATGTCAAGTAAAGATCACTTCAGCTTGCCAGCAAGCCAGTTGGTACTGAACAATGGTTTACAGGCAATCAACTATCATATGAACATGGATTGCTGATATACCAGAGAATGCTGAACAGTGACTTATTTACAAACCCATACCACACTTCTCTGGCTCAACAGTAAGCCAATTCTGGTTCCACCTGGTTTGAAGATGAGCCAATATCAGTGCAATGTGGCCTACAGACAAACCAATTTTTTGACTAATTGTGGCTTACAGGTAAGCCACTTTCAGAATTCCTCTGGTTTACCAACAAGCCATTATAAGCTGGCTTGCAGGCATGCAACTCCAGGGCTTTTGTATGGCTTCCTCACAAACCAGTTCAATATGAATCTTTTTTTTTGGGGGGGGGGGTTGAATAATTATTTCTGACCATCCTTCGAATTCAAATTGGATTTTATCAACTTTTGTAGATACAGGGTAGGATATCATCAAATGGAATAGCCTATCGGGTCCTACATGTGATGAAGCCACACTTAGTAGGATTGTACCACATCTGAAACACAGACAACAGCTGTAGTAGTTAGAAATCCTGCAGACTACATAAAAAAACAACAAAAAAAGTATTAATCTCAGACTAAATTTATTGCAATTTGACAAGAAACGAAACAGTAATTGTTGCAACTTAATCAAATCTTATATTTACAAGGGTAAACTCACTAAAAATGACATTCTTTTGAATGTTACTTGTAAAATCACATTGATAACATAATTTGATGGTATAACATTTACCTCTTGCATCTGATGCCAAATTGCTTGCAGTTTCACTAGGAAACCCCTTCACACTACAGACTACTCACAATTACCTGGCCATTTACCTCCCATCCCAGTTTAGGCTGATTGTTAGAAGTCTCTAAAAATTGAAATGTTCCCTTCACACATCTGATGTAATCAAAGTTTGAAATCCCAGATAACTAAGCTGACGTAGCACAACATTGTCTCTTTCCATGCTGCAGAATGTAACGCCTTCAAGAAACGACACAGACTGCTTGTTCCCTCATAGAATAGCACACCTAAGCAGGGCAACTTTGCATCTGTGCCTGGCAATGTGAGTTTTCCAGCATCCTGGAATAAAAAGATGCAAACATTAAAAAATTTAGGAACAAGATTTGCTCCTGGTAAAACACTCAGTATCCAGCTACTAGTACAATGAAGGCAATTAACCCTTTTAGTGCCAAGGTCAATTTTTTCCGCCCTTTTTGAAATTCACCCCGGTCATTTTGTTCAGAATTTTGCCAAAATTTTAATAAGAAATAGTAATCAATGACATGTGATGTCCATTTGGTTCACAATTATGGAAAAACTTACAGAAAAATTCATTTAAATTGGTTATAATGTTGCACTAGAGTTTTGGTGGGAAAAATTGCAGCACTCAAAGGGTTAAGGAAATATCAATACTGTACTCACTCCATAAGTTCAACCGGAGAAAAATATGATTTACGAAAAGACACACTGATAGAATAAAAATAAAACTATGGAAACTCTGCTGGTCGAATTGCCAGAGTATTTTTGCGACGGTCATAAGGCCTTAGTACTTTCCTGGTGCACAAATAACCTGAAATGACCATTCAGTGTAAAATCTCTTTGCATGACGAAGATTGCTCTCAAAAGCCATTGCCATTGTGATAGGCCTTGCTCCCTCACTGAAATGGCAATAATGAGAAAAAATATGGTTTGAATGCCACAATGATGAATATCAATTCCAGAATATTAAAATGAATTTATTCAAAGGCAAAATATATAAGGGTCATAGTGCAAAGTTCTTTTGAGACTTGCAAAGAAGTTGGAAAAAACTCTGAAGAAGTATTTAAAACTCT
Source organism: Ptychodera flava (assembly GCA_001465055.1). Lineage (NCBI taxonomy): Eukaryota > Metazoa > Hemichordata > Enteropneusta > Ptychoderidae > Ptychodera > Ptychodera flava. The sequence goes on from LD347522.1 coordinate 46,904, forward strand.
GGCTATGCAACACTCATCATTGATGACATACCCCACATATACGATGAAATTTGAAATAAGAAAATTAGGCTCCATCAACTGTAATTTTTGGCTACTTGTTCAGTATTTCAGTACTGTTTATCAATTACAGTTTCTTGACCTTCCTTCAGCATACTAAAATGCCAAGTATTATGCTTGTAAACACAGCCTGTATATTTGTTATGATCATCTTTATAACTGACAAATAAATTATCATCCCATCCATGTAGAAAAGACTGCCCTGAGAAGCTAAACATTCGGGATTTCATCATGCTTCAACTACTTGAATGGGAAACTGCAGTTGATGTGCAGAACGAAAATGCTGGGAAAAAGCCCCCAAGTTGTGGCCAATAGAGATAAGAATAACAGTACTGAACAATAATCTACCAAGTTAATATATAATTCATGGGTATCCTTTTTGCAGCATATCTTACTAATTGAGAATACGTCATCTTAGAAGGTCGTAGTACAAGAATCATTTTGTGCGGAAAAGCTAATATGGGGGGGGGGGTCGAAGTAAAATATAAGTATAAACCTCTCTATCACATACCCTGAAGGTGCACAGGGAACCTTTCACATCCTAGCACAGGGCTGCGCCAACATCCTAGCACAGCTTTGAGGAACACATCCCTGTACCAGCTATGTACTTGACAAAACTGTAGCAGCCATAATTTGTACAGAGCTCTAGTATGAGGACGTGTGCTGTAGGTATGTATTGTGCCTAGCACTATATACATGTACCAGAAGTGCTTTTCACTTCCCTATACCAGGGCCTGTGTTTAGCATTTGCGGCACAGTGATGAACGCATCCGCATACCAGCCCTGTTAAAATTTTCAGCCCTTTTTCACCTTGGACACATAGATTCTTACCTCCCTGTACTAGTCTTATTGTAAATACACAGTGCCATTGTGGCTATGCACACATTCATGCACCAGCTACGTTGGAATTTCCCCAATGCAGAACTGTATACATTGCTGGTTCAGGGCTGACTGAGAAGCAGATGGTCAAGCAGAGTTTTCCAAACCCATGTCGCATGTACTATTTGCAAAACTATTGTACTGGACTGTTGACACACTAGGCACATGAATGTGAAATGCAGCTGTCATATTTATTTTTCTGACTATGCTGTACTGGGGATATCTTTGTAATAGCTGGTAGTCTCTGTACTTCCTCAGGGCTGGTAAAGCTATATGCTCCTCCCTGTTCAGTATACAGAAGTGTTTGTACTGAGTCTGACAGAAATCAGTTTCGGCATATTTAAAACTTCATTAGCTGTAGCTATTGGCAGTTTCGTATTAGTTTTGTTTTGTGTATGTATTGCAGTTTCTTGGTCTACTTCTTGAGGCATAATGGATATTCAGCATTTAGGTCATCAACCCAGTTCATATGTGTATATTAAGCATTGTTATTGTTGAAAATTGGAATTTCAGTATGGAATAGAATTCATTTGTCAACAATATCAGTATGTACAGTATGTTGTCAAGCAGAATGTTGGTATTCAAGATGTTGTTTTGTAGCTATCGAAAATCAGGTTTATACACACAACAATAAAGACTGAACAAAATTGCGAAAACTTGCAGCTAATGTGCCTTATGTAATTTGCACTGAATTAAACATATTTTTTGACAAGAAATACTTACGTCACAATTGTAACTATTTTTCAACTGCAGTTTTTCTGCCAAAGACACTCTTGAGAAAAAAAGGTGTCAACATTTTGATGCCTGTTTAACAGTAAGGAAAATGTCAAATTATGTTGAGTTTTGATACATCCAAGTTAAATTCAATATCATAAACAAGGTGCATGCAAGTGGCTCCCCTCATATGATTGATTATTATACACCTGCATCTGTAACCTATGGGGTTTCGTCGTACAGTAAGTTTTGGTATCAGACGACGCGGAGTCCAATAACTTTGTTGATGAGTACAATAACTTTTGGTGTTATTGGACGCTATTTGACATTTGACCTCAAAAAACCTTTACGTTCGCGCAGGGAAAAGGAGAGATGATTTTAAATTTTTAACAAAAAGTATACTTCTAAACATCTAGTAATTTACAACGTTACTAGTGGTGAATCAAATCCCTGTGAATTAGAGTGAAATTATGCTGGTGACCTCCAATTTCTATCACGTACATTGCGCTTACTGGTTTAAAATTTCGTTCTGTGCACTTAGCTGACACGCTGAACGCGTTCTCAGTTCGCTTGTGATTGCTAAGTGTTTTACGCGATGGGCATCCCCAAAACGCTGTAATTTTGACTTTTTTTGCAGTAAAATTGGACTAAAAAAGGTATATAACAATCAGGTTATTCACAAAATACTGGAATTTATGTCCTCATACATCGTACACTTGAAGTCTTCAGTATTGTCCGAGAGGCGTAGCGTCGATGACAGCACCTCTGCTGCATGATGTACTTGGACATAAATCCCGGTATTTTTTGTGAGTAAACTTAAATTATAACAATAATAAGTGTAAACGTGTATGTCTATTATGTGACCATGACAAAGAGACGTCACAGATATGTAAAAGCAGCTAAAATTTGAACAAAACCCAAAGTGTGTGTGTAATATGTAGAAATATGAGGAACATTCCTGCCTGACGTGATTATTATTGCTGTACACAACAATATTTGATCACCTTTTATAGCCACTTTCTGAGTTCCGCCATATCTGGGGGCAGTGTCTTTATTCTGCTCCACATTGTACTCAGAGAATCCATTGTTAAATTTGTGGAGCTGAAGGCATATTCTGTATCAAGTATATCATGTCCTGGACAATATGTTGAAAAAGAAACAAATAATTTTCTATTACTGGTAAGTGGAAGTCAGTGGTCAACATTTGTACATGAAGTTATTTGCTGAAAATGAATCACTTTAGTATGTTCCTGTCTTGAATGACAAGATGGCTCACGGGATTTTTGTAAGCAATGATGTTGAAGGACCCAAGTTAAAATCAAGCTGTGGAAAAATAAATGTGGCTTGAATAACAGAATCAACCATTGCGTCATTTTGGACAAATACTTTGTGAGGTATATATGTGTCTGTATTTAATCATCTAAGTTGCCAGTTTGAGGTTATTATCAACATAAACAAGAAATATCATCCATGAAACAGTCTATGTTTGTTATTGAACGATTGGCATGAGGATACATCTAAACAATGGCAAGTCAGTTTGCCGGAAGATCACACAGAAAGGTAGCTAAAACAAATGTGTAGTTTACTGAACTTTTTCTGGGGTTTTTCACGATGTCGCAGTCATGCAAAGCCATACAAACACAATAACGTATAACACACACACACACACACACATCAGTTCAGTCTCATAAAATGAAATTGAAGGCCAATTTGTTACATTATTGGCACAGATTATTGATATGAATATATGCACTTGCTTACTATATTAGCACTAGCTGCAAAATTGTAGCGCTACGGTGAGGCAGTCGATGAGTTTTGCTGTTTGTGACCTCGCTCACCAGCAGCCGACGGCCCGGCCCACCCTGTAGAGTTCCAAATAACTGGACGAGGCGTGTTGAAGTGAAATGCTGCACATTTGCTGCATTTGGTCGTACCGATTTATCACTTCTGAAGACTAAACACCATACTTCACTAACCTTGTCGTTCATGGGGTTTGGAATTTGTTCAAACACATCGATCGCGTTCCATAAATATTGAGCGTGGTGCATCCGTGTATCTGTGTTTCAAACGGGAGCCGCCTGTACCGGAAGTTGGTGATGGCGCCTTCCAGAAATGCTTCCGCTTTTCAGAATGGCTTCGACGTGTTTGAACAAATTCAAGCCTGGTTTAAATAAATGACTATGCACATCTTACAAGGAATATAACAGGGAATAAAACAAATAGGTACCGTACGCTTAGGGAGCCTTCAGTAATTACAGGGGGGTGGGCCAGGGGAATTTCGCGAACACCTGTACCGTAAAATGTGACCCTCCCCCAATCATCCTGTCTAAAATGTGACCCTCCCCCTTGTCCGACATTCTAAAACTTGACCCTCCCCCCAACCACTGCGGTATTCTCCCCGGGATTAACTAAAACAGTATCAGCTAATTTACATAACAATTGGTTCAATTGTTATGTTAGTGACAAATTACAGAGGGGAGGGCTGGTGTTTTTGGAGGGACAGTCGCAATTTATCATGCAAGAATTTTTGAAGAGATATGGTATTTCATACAGTTTAGGGAGGGTCACCATATTTTGTGCAACTATAAGAAGGCAAGGTGTGGCTGATTTAGTGCTTCATCCAAAAATATCAAATCATAATACATGGGAGTCTATCAGGCAAATTATTAACAATTTACGCCCACAAAACATGCTATATCTGTATTTTATATATGTTTGATAATGTATTTAAATGTACTTTGCTTGAATAGGGAAGTAAAATGAACATTTGTGTACAAGAAATTGATTTCTGAATTTCATCTAAAAAGTTTGTTCACTATACATGGTGTTTATGATGAAATTATGAATAGTTTTTTCCAATACAAAAATAGGTAAATCTTTGCATTTGTGTACTCTTGATTATTGATATTAATTTTCTTGATTAGACTAGAGTGGTTACAATTCTATGGTTGTGTAAGAAATTTGATTTTGGAATTTCACCAAATCTCATCCAATACACTATGCATTGGGGTGTATGATGAAACTACGAATAATTTTTTTTCGGTACAAAATTAGATAAATCTGTGCATTTATGTATGCTTGATTATTCACATTACTGTTCTTGATAAGACTAGAATGGTTACAAGTCCATGGTTGTGCAAGAAATTTGATTTTGGAATTTCACCAAAATGTCGATTCACTATGCATCGGGGTCTATGATGAAACTATGAATATTTTTTTTTCAGTACAAAATTAGATAAATCTGTGCATTTATGTATGCTTGATTATTCACATTATTGTTCTTGATAAGACTGGAATGGTTACAAGTCCATGGTTGTGCAAGAAATTTGATTTTGGAATTTCACCAAAATGTCGATTCACTATGCATTGGGGTCTATGATGAAACTATGAATAATTTTTTTTTCAGTACAAAATTAGATAAATCAGTGCTTTTATGTATGCTTGATTATTAAGATTATTGTTCTTGATTAGACTAGAGTGGTTACAAGTCTATTGTTGTGTAAGAAATTTGATTTTGGAATCTCACCAAATGTCAATTCACTATGCATGGCGGTCTATAAGTGTGTGCGTATTTTGTTGGTGATTTCCTATTCAGGAAATATTACACGGACAATCAAAGTTTTGGCAATAATATCAGCTTCTGTCAAAATGACCCTCCCCCCCAAGATAGGTTTGTAAAAAGTGACCCTTCCCCTTGAACTGTTTTCTAAAAAGTGACCCTCCCCCCAATTCCCCCGGCCCACCCCCCCTGTAATTACTGAAGGCTCCCTTACATGCCTTCAATTTCAGACGTCGCTTCGTTCTTTCTAGTACAGGCTCCATGCCATGGACCATGGTTGAACCATGGAGGTAGCACTAGCAGAGACGTATGAACGCAAATAATAGTTATCACTACATAACCAGTTCTTCCGAAGTCATCCTTGTCGTTGATGGAAGCCATTACTGTCGACTGTTGTGTGGGAAATTTTGTAGGTAGTACGGAATGAAATCGTAGGACGATCGTAGAATACAATCTTGGCTGCACTGCCAGGCCCGTATCAGTTGGAAGTTTGGCGCGCTCTGCGCTCTCTGTGCTCAGAGAAGGAATTAATACGCCACTCCCTTAAGTTAGTATGCACCTCGAAAGTGAAAGACTTAAACTTTTGCTCTAACTTTCCTCAAGGGATCTTTCAATCATTCTCTTTCAAAATCAAGAATAAAAATAGGGGGTCACCGTGCAAATTTTTGTACTAGAGAAACAAATTACCCAAGATTTACCGATATTGGAAATTCAAAATGGCCGCCATCCCTGTGTTAACTCTATGAAGAAAAGTTAAAATTCTCGAATTTCGAAAAACTAAGCCGGTGAAAAGTTTTCTTTCACCAAAAGCTTTAAAATGAACCCCCACATGTGGTATATCAGAAGAGAATTGTAAAAGTTTGAGAGTCCGAATGTCTGTCCCCGAGGTGCATTCTACCTTAAAGTGAAGGGGTGAGGATTCCACTAGCGAGCGGTCACTTCAAGAGTAAGATCAATCAGCAAGTACTATAAATCTTACATATGTCACGAAGATATAATATGTATAATGGAGTTAACATTGACTCGGCAAATCATTGTGTAAAACTGAACTATGTTCAAGCGTAATGTTACAAAGGGTGAATCGTACCGTGGGTGAAAGGTTACGGGACGACCGCGACCGATGACCATTATTATTGACACACGCTCGCGTCTAGTCATCAGCTGTGCTAGCATGCTATGGCTTGCATATTTTTGGCACAATTCAGGGGATTGGAAAACCCATTTCAAACATGTCCTTATTAATGAAATACATCGGCATTGTCCCAGGATCAAGGCTGTGTGGCTTTGAACAAAAATCAGGATATGCCAACAATAGCGTTGATCGCGATTTCAGGTTTGTTACGCACGGGCTCTGCTATAAGCTTAGGCCTAGCTGTACACGAGCGACAATCGCTGCCTGAAATTCGACCAAAGTTTGTTGTTGCAATATTAGTCTAAACCATACATTATTGTGGTTTTTACTTTCGATATTTTGTGAAAACGCGGACCATCCGACGCATAGGCGCTACATTTATTTTTGCATGTTAAAGAAAGAAAAATGACGTCATTTGCAATCAACCCTATTTCAGTATTTGTCAGTTCAATTTATTCTTTTGATATTTATAAGCCTATGCCTACATAATTGAAGCAAGTTCATGTCTTCTGTTCAATTCGAAACCACAAAAAAATTGTATTGTACTACAAAATTAAACAGAATTCAGGCATGGATGCTCATCGTCCTTACTGTTAAGCTTATCAATGTAGTGACGTGTTGTTCAATTCTGGTTAAGATATTAACCAGTGACTGTCATGACAATGGCTAGAAAATAAGCCGATTGATTTCAAGTGCTTGAATGATTTAAACTGAAGCCATACTCACAAAGTTGCCACTTGTGGTTGGCTTAAAGATGAACCAATGAAATTGTCGGTATATAAACAAACCAACGACGCCAATGGCTCAACTTTAAACCAATAAATTATATTCTGAGGGGCTTAAAAAGAAGCCATTCGGCTTAAATTTATGCCATGACTGGCTTGATAATAAGCCACTTATGTATTGGTATGAATCCATGCCATTCATACTCTGTGTGGTGGCGTGACTTCAAACCAAAAAATCTTATAGGATTTCGGGCAAACCGAAATATTTCAAACATATACACACTGGTTCACCCACAAGCCACCTGCAAACCAAGTGGTTATATTTCAATCCAGAAGATTTTGCAGTATACAATCGCCGCCGGTACCATCAAGGGCGGGACGTGTTAAATTGTTCTGTTGTTGACACTATTCATACACATTCAAAGGAGTAATAACTATTGACATTTTAAAACAAAGAAGCTACAAATAATCTGTCTTCCTGTCGTGTAATCGTATGGAAATTGACCAGTCCGTGCCATTGTGAACAATTTGCCGCTGAACCTCATAGTGATAGCGTCGAGGGTAACAATGATAGCGTCGGGTGAGATCGAAAGCGTCGCGGGCTTGAACGATAGCGTCGCGGTCCGCGACGCTGTTTTGGGCTGGCGAGAACCCTGTTAAAGCCTCGTATATGTATACAAATATCTTCGGCAAAACTTATAATAAAGATATAAAACCCGTCTTCAAAATGCGATCGCTCTCCGAAACGTCACAATATCTAAGCTCTCGGACGATGACGCACGGTCGCTATGCTTGAATCATCGCAAAGCAAAAATTCAACATGTCCGCCAAGACCAGTGCCGTAACAGTATAGCCACGTACAGCGAGTATTTGGAGAAAAATAAAAAGCAAAAAGCAACAAAACAAAGCGAAAGAGAGCTAGAATTATTAATAGCTGAACGCAATATGATATTTGTGCAATGCAAAATACTACATAAACAAACAAGAAATACCCATTAAACCCGTTCGAGCTGAGCGATGGCGTCATAAGCGTGTCGCAGTGCATTCTGGGTAATGAAGGTAAAATTTGTGTAAAGCATGTTCTATGGTAGTAATACGGAAAGAAGGAAAGAAAGAAAGAAAGAAAGAAAGAAAGAAGGAAAGTGAGCAAAAACTAACAGTTTCAGAGCTGGTCTCTGGAACTTATTAACATTATTCTTATTTTTACCATGTACTATCTCCATCGGGTTTATCGCTATACAAACAAGTTTAATTGTCCAGCAACAGTTTATCTGCTATGGACAAAATCGGAATCGACCGAAACCGCGAGTTCAGCTTATCTTATTTTGAAAAATTCAGTGACAGCTTGACGTGAATAATGACAACAACTGACGCAGAGATAAAAAACAGTATGCCGACCTACAAAAACTATAAATGTGACAATTTTTTAATTTTGTTCTTCGGCAAAAATTTTAAGAAAAGAGTATGACTAGATTAATGAAAGGAAAAACAGACTTGTTTAGGATGACTCGAAACCAATTCGCAACAAATTATAATAAAAATACAAAAGTTAAATAAAGCATAAATGTTTTATTGTCTCAAGTTCAAAATTCAACTAGAAGTCAGGCCAACATGATATGGACTGAATTTTGATCCATGATGATTAGCAGAATCAAGAAGATTTAAATTAGCATAAGAAATGGCACTTGACTCATTGATTGCCTTATTGTGGTGCAGTTTGAATCGTAATTTTGCATTATCACACTTAATTATCAAGAAAGCAAAGGTAGGAGAAACCGCCAAAGTCAAGAGTTTTTCTTCTGAAAGCACTGTTGTATCTGTGTTAACGAAATCTGAGGGAACTTTCCATCATTGGGATATTGTTGTTGCAAGTCTTACCAGCTTACAGGGCATTTCTTCTAATTATGATGTTAAATATTATCGTTAGAATAAAAACAATGATTACTCTGACGGACAGATTTCTGTGTTCTTCTAATATAAAAACGCATTTTATATTTTAATCCTCCCCTCTATTGTGTGCAGTTACTAAGCATTTGTTATGAACAAACTAAAGCAGAATTGACCGAAACCGTGATCAGTTATCATTGTGAAAATTTCAGCTACATTTAAGCAGAACGTGAATAGTGATATGCATGAAAATGCATTGCGTGGATATGCAAATATATTGCTTTGGCAAAATTTATGCTAGAGTATAGCGTTTCTGCAAGGTAACCGTTGGGTTACTGGAAACCCCCACTCTACCCCTAAAAACCCAAACAACACCCAAAACAACTGAGAGTTTGCAGCACTTTAACACAGGAGTTGACAAAATTTATTCGTCACTTTAACACCCTCCCATGATGTCATAGTTGTTACCTATATGATTAAATATAAAACAATTGACGGAAGTCTATCGGGTTGCTATTCAATTGAAAGCGTAAAGTGCAGCCAATGATATCTACCAGGCGTGAGTGGGTTGGTCCAAATTTTAAATACCAGGCATTTCAATACGATGCATTATTCACTGACATATCCTCTGGAGATGTGTCCTGACTGTATGGCATTACTTCTGTAAAGTTTCTTTGATCACATAATCCGTTTTGTAACGAAGAAGAGCACTACCGATTCAGTTTAGTTTTTTGCACTAAGAAGAATTTCAAGCCATCAAGAGGTAAGACTTGATGCCACTTAAATTCCCAATAACTCAACATTTGTAGCAGCGTTGGAACTTCAAATGTGGCTTCCTTTCCTAGATCAGCATTTATAGTAGTATTTAAACTCAGTGAGTTAGTGGTAAGACTATCCAAATGCCTGGCCTTCATGTAAGAAATAATGTTGTCTCATAAAACACCTTTGCAATAAATATTACTGAACATCAAAGCCATATGATAATTCATTTTCGTTTATGCATAAAGTGTCCCGTTGTAAATGTATGATTTAATACTAGGGTGGTCATTTGCTGCTTGCCGTAGGCCGAGGGGCAAAGTAATATGTTTCTGGTATGGCACGGCCACGATGGGTGATGATCAGGTGGTAGCCCGGATAAAGACCAGATTATAAAGTATTTTATAACACGCCACATGCTCATGCTAATTCATCTTAGTTTTTCATGTCTTTGGATAGTATGCACCAGAACAATCAATTGTGACACGTTTACTTGGCGATTTCTGTACAACGTTAAACAGTAGTAACAATTTATTCGCAAAAATGTCCTAAGCATACCTAGGAACATCCTTGGTTGCACTTTAAACTTTGCCGTCGATAGGCTGCATTTCCTGCAATATATGGGGTGGATTAGTATTTATTTATGCAAAATTATATTAATGAACATTGTTCCGGTGTTAAAATTGTATGGTAATTTCTTTCAATATCCTATGCTGTTAATGGTGGAATGGAAAATCTTGCTGTTGTAGAGAGAGGCTCGTCGCTCATCCCGGGCGCTCATCACATTCTAGACACCACTCATTGTTTCGAAGCTGCAGGTTACGTTACCTGGCTTTTTTAAAATTAGGGCAAAGAATACTTCCGTTGGGAAAAAAGTCTGTCAAAATACCCTCTGACGTCACTTTTGTCCATTCAGTTGGGACTAGACGTATCTATTGTTGTGTCACGTGACGTATTCTGGCGAATTGTAAACGGAATGGGAATGTGACGTGTTATAATGGAAATAGAAAATACTCTGTGTGGACGGTAGAATCAAAAATTCATATCTGTAAAATGTTTGTCATTAAAACTATAATTTATTATGAGGTGAAATGTCTGTTATCACAGATATATTCTTAACATTCGCAATATATTTTCCGACATAAAATTGTAATACTGATAGCGCTGATATCATCTCCGGCTTGCGTCACTTTGGCTTCAGCTTGAAGTTAAATTGTACTTGATTTTAAATATTGCATATTTCCGATGTTCCTTTTCGTACTTTGATCTTGATATCAGATTTATATCACTTATCGAAAGCTAGTATGTAAACACAGCCACAACGAGCAAAAGTATTACAAAAAAGTAGCTATACTCTATCGTTGTTTTGTTTCTGCTTTCAACGAAAGTAATAAACGTGCACGTTTTGCTGTAAATAAGCGGAAGTCCAGGAACTGCATCAAGTTTGTTTTTACACTCATGAGGAATTTGTCTCCAATTATTGTTGAAACCCTTCACTTCTGTTAGCAGGTATCCTGCAATAAACTGATAAGAGATATCAAAAGTTACAGATGCTTATAGATGAAATTATCGAAAACTGTTGCATTGTCAACCAATGCGATGATAAGCGGACAACACTCAATATTACTTGAATCACTCAAAACCATATACGTGGATAGTACTTTTGCTGAACCCTGACCAGTCTAATTAATGCACCTGAGATAGAGGCATGGTCTGTTCCTTCTAACAATCATTTGTTAATATATATAAACGTTTCAATTTTCCTTCCCTTTCAGCAAGAACGTCTATGTACAAGGTAGCCTGAAAACAGGATACGACATTTGGCAAATAAAAGAAGGTAATGATTTAAATGTTAATATATATCGTTATTCTTGCAATACTACGCAATTAAATATATGCATTTAAATACATTTCCTCATGACCATATATTCTATACAGGCAATACGACGCTTGCTCAATGCATTGAGATATAATTTAGATTTGATGATTATCCATATTTTAATTTTCTACCACAGTTAACATCTTTCGAGGCAAGGATGGTCGAGTCATCAAACAATTTAAGGCACCTTTTCTGGGCAACTGTGTTATTCTCGGCATTGGGTAATGTACTACTTTCATCGGTGTTGCCGAATGAAGTAGAACCACGGGTGACTTACAAGTACTGTCTGTCTTTACCGAGTGACGACTATCCGGGTGGGCGCTTTGACTGTTCACAACGATATCTGAAACAAATACCAAAGTTTTTGCCAACATCTACGGTAGACTTGTCTCTTTTTGACAACCGTATCAAGGTATTGGACAAATATTCATTTCAGAAGCTGTCTAACGTTAGAAGATTGAACCTAAGCGATAATTATATCAGCACAATAACAGATAATAGTTTTTTTAATTTGCCCTACCTTGAAATATTAGACCTTTCATTTAATGGAATTAGATTAATTCCATGCAACGCTTTTCGCAGTCTTTATAATTTGAAACTCTTTCGAATTCTTGATTTTGTTAATTTAGAATTTAGCAAGTGTTCCTGGAATGGTGTAAATAATCTGAAATATTTAGAGATGAGTTTCTTTTTCAAAAACACTATTATCGACAACTTTGAAGGACTTGAAAATATAGAAACGCTTCGGATGTGGGTTAATTATGAACGAAATGATACTGACCAAATCATTCACAACTGCCTTAACATGAGTATGTTTTACACACTACCTCGTTTGAATCTTCTAGATTTGTCGCTTGGAAAATTCAATTGTATTGAGGGCACCTCGCTTATGCACAGTAGCACAGATTTGGTTGAACGTAGTAGCATTGTCCATTTAGCTATTGGTTATAATCGACATCTCACTAGAATATATCCCTGGAGTTTCATGGGAATGTCGCGTTTACAAAGTTTGGATATCGCAGGTTGTTATAACCTGAGTCACATCAACGCGTCCGTCTTTACTGGTCTTCAAACGCTCGACTGTCTTCTGCTCAATAATGTAAACCTCCTTTCATTGGATACAAAGCAGTTCTCTGAACTGAAAAGACTGTCTTCTTTGGACCTCGTCTCGACGATCACATTCAAGAATATCCACTCATCTGCATTTGCCGGTTTGTCCGATGCAATTTCTTTAAACCTTTCTTTTGGAGATATTCATAGCATCGATCCACATACCTTTGCTGATTTTCGAAATCTTACTCACTTAGATCTTTCGCTGAATAGAATTGGTTATATAGATAGGCATATTCTATATGGCCTGTCAAATCTTAGATATTTAAACTTACTAACATTTGGCGAACCGATAGATATAGATCCTACTGCATTTCAAGAATTACATTCTTTAGAATACCTTTTTTCCTCGACTGATATGAACATTGAAGTTTTAGAACCATTGAAATCTCTGAAGTCATTGGACTGGAAATGCCCAAATCCTCTTTCTCTGAATTCTTTTTGCGGCATCTACTTATTTCATTACATCAATGTTAGCACAAAGTATAGCTCCCTTTTTGACTGGATGTCAAGCTTTCCAAATTTAAGGAAAGTTAATTTCTTATCACTTCATAAATTTTGGTACAATGACTATCCATTCACTATAGGAATTGAAACTATGAACAATCTGGAAATATCAAAATACTCCTCTGACAAATTCAAATTAATTTCACTTCTTGTTCCCTTAAATGTAGATTTACAAAAACATTTTGAAGAGTGGATCAAATATATATCTAAAGACAATCCGGCAAACCCAACACTGCCATTAGATGAAATGATACCGAATGTTATTAAGAGAGCTCTTCTGTTCGCTAACATAGATTATTTGAACCTGACAATGCCGAAATATTTGATGCCTCGATGTAACATTTATATGAACGAGTCGATCAGGTGCAATCTTTGTTCTTTAATAGTGGCTCTGATACTATGGAAAACGTGTTTTCCTGTTTCAATGGACTAGATTTCCTATATTTAAACCAGAGTACTGTCCCCTTGAGATACATAAACGGATATGCATTCTCAAATTTGAACTCCCTCAAGCTGTTAGATCTTAGCGGGAATAAAATTGTGTTCGTTAGTGAAAATATGTTCCATGGTTTACCGAACCTTGTTTACTTGAACATGATTCACAATGCATTTGAAATGGACACTGAGATGATGGGAAACCTTTTAAGGCTACAGGCTTTCCATTTTGATACTGGAAAGGAAATATATTCATATTCACGAGGATGTTGTCGTGTAATCCTAGATCAGCTTGACGACGACTGGACAACTGACCATAACGCAACAGCGCTCGACAGGGGAGTGTGCAACTTTTATCCAAATATAAATAGTAACGATAAGCTTATATATATGTATCAAAACTGTAATATATCAAGAATCTTTGAATATACAGAAGTGATGTCTTTTTATCGTGACATCATGCGATGTATTTGTGACCTCAGTAAAATTGAAGTCATGAACATGACAAATCCTAGTATTTCATTTCGTGAGAAAATGATCGATTTTCAATCTTTGACCCGAATGACCATTTCGTTAATTGACGAACATTCGGTCGTTGTACACGTTCCTAAGCTAACCGAGATTGATCTATCGCACTCCAAATTGAAACTCAATAATTATAAAGTAGAATTTAGGGAAACGCAAAATGTACGGTCTGCTAGTTTTAGCTACACGGAATTTGACATTCGAGATATTTGTACGCAATGTATTCAAACAAGCAATGGAATTATTTTTCAATCCTTTGTAAATGTGGAATATTTGAATGTTACACACTCTGGAATAACAACACTATGTCAATTCTATTTTCAACGGTTATTAAATTTAACATACATAGATTTATCATCTAATAAAATATCGATGATAAGCAAAGATACATTCGAATACAACACAAAATTAATAATGATTAATCTCAACGATAACAAAATAACGATGTTGCAACCCGCCACCTTTAAGCATTTGACTTTTTTGTCAGACCTTTTCTTCGAAAATAACCCATTAAAATGTTGTGACAAACAGTATATACAGAAGTGGATGACATCAGCCAAGAATATAGCGTTCACCATGGATGGTTCCCTACCATGGCAGACTTACACATGTTCAGAGCCATATTCTCTCTCTGGTAAACCATTTATTATGATCGATCACCATCGAATAGAGTGTTACGAGACTGAAATAAAACTTGTAGCAATCGTTGTTCTTATAATACCTATCCTCTTAGTAAGCAGAATCGTTTGGAAGAAACGATGGCATTTGATTTACAAAGCCTACAAGAGAATTAACCAAATAAAACAGCGCTACCCCCTCTACTTCCAGTTAGAAGACGAAAGAGAATATGATTTTCATGCCTTTATTAGTTTCAGTGAGGGAGATTCCAATTGGGTCGATGAGCAACTTCAGCCCTTTATGGAAGATGAACTTGAATTGAGACTCTGTATTCACACACGGGACTTCCACGGCGGAAAAGACATATTTACAAATATCGAGGAAAACATCAAAAAAAGCAAGAAAATATTTTTTATCGTATCAGAAAGTTTCGTTAAGAGTTCATTTTGTGATTTTGAAATGAGATTGGCGTTCACAATGATGTTACACGCACTACATGATGAGAGTATTCTCTTGTTTATCATGTTGGAAAAAGTTCCGCAGAAAGACATGTCTGACATTCTGAAGTTCTTCGTAAACACCAAGACATACTTGGCTTGGCCGGACGGTGATGAAAACGAGGATGAAAAGAAACACTTTTGGGAACAACTTAGAGGAACAGTAACAGAGTAATGGCAAATTTTGTAAAATCTTTACGATCCACTTGTTTCAATAAAAACGGAAGATTTTCACAAGTGGTACATTTCCAGAGTCATGGTGTACAGGCATTATTTATCTGATTTTCAAAAAAGGTGACAAATCAAATGCTAGTAATTATAGGGGTATTACATCATTACCTATAATAAGTAAAAATTATACACGTGTACTTTATAATAGACTTCAATTTTGGGAAGATAATGTCAATATACTTAGAGAAAAACAAGTTGGCTTTAGAAAGGGATATAGCACAATTGACAACATTTTCATTTTGCACACCCTCATTAAAAATACATTGGCGTTAGAGGGGGTAGGTTTTACTGTGCATTTAAAGATTTTGAGAAGGCTTTCGACCGTGTCAATAGGACGATTCTATTTTATAAATTGGGTAAAGCAGGACTCTGTGGAAGAATGTTCAATTCACTCATGGCAATCTACAATCAAGTTAAAGCATGTGTTCTTGGTAATGAGGGTTTAACAGAAGTTTTTGATTGCCCATATGGCGTTCGTCAAGGATGTATTCTCTCACCATTCTTGTTTTTCTTCTTTATTAATGATATTTATGAAGAGTTTAAAAACGACCCATGGGTAGGTGGTTGCTCACTTGGTATGGTCGAACTTTTCTATATTTTATTTGCTGATGATTTAGTACTGTTGGCAGAGAGTGCAATTAAATTGCAAAGACTTCACAACCAAACGGAAGTTTACTGTAGAAAATACAAACTTACTGTTAATCTTAGTAAAATCAATATCATTGTATTTAGAAATGGTGGCCCCCTAAGAAACTATGAGCATTGGTTTTACCAGGGAAAACGTGTACGAGTCGTTTCATATTTTAAATATATTGGTGTTGTATTTTCTTGTAGTGGTTTGTGGTGTAAAGCCCAGGAAGTTTTAGCATCCCAAGCATCAAAAGCACTTTTCTCATTGAATTCAAAAATTTACTTTATCATTAATGAAGCTATGCATATTTGCCTTAAAATATTTGACACAAAAATACTGCCCATCTTGAATTATGGGTGTGAAGTGTGGGGCTATGCAGAAGGTTACGACATTGAAAAGGTTCGTAATAAATTCTGTAAACAAATATTAAAACAAAAGAAACATGTTTCAAATGCAGCAGCAAGAGCAGAACTTGGAAGGTTTAATTTACGAGCAATGAGACTTTATAGAATTGTTAAGTATTGGCTAAAAACTTTTAAGACTTAGGCATGAGCGGTACATTTATCATGCTTATCAATACAACATGGTATGGCAGAAAGTGGTAAAAATTGCTCGGCGCTAAAATTAAAAACATTCTGTTCTCATACGGTTTTGCTGAAAGCTGGTATAATCAAGGTGTTGTAAACGAAAGAATGTTTTTATCGCTGTATTGATATTGACCTACAACACTGGCATGAACAAGTCCACAACTATAATAGATTAGCCACGTACGTTCTTTTCAAAAATTCACCTTCATTTGAAAACTATTTGAATGTCAAGATGAAACCAATTTTTAAAGTCACATTCACCTCTTTTCGTATCTCCTCACATCCATTAAATATTGAACATGGCAGACACGTAAAAATGCCAAGAGATCAACATGTATGTTACTGTGATAATTTTTCTGTAGAAGATGAATTTAACTTTTTGCTGGTTTGCCCGAGTTACTCTGATCTAAGAATGTATACTTGCCTTTCTATTATTACAATTTTCCTAGTTTTGATAAATTTATTCAATTAATGCAGATTGATGACCATTCCATAATTCGAAATCTTTGTAAATTTGTATTTCTTGCATTTAAAAGAAGAAACGACCGTTTAATGCAGTTGTAATATTTTTTATCTGTAACTTCTGTACATTTGATCTAAATGTATATGCTTGTTACCATTATGGCACAAAGGGCCCATGGTGTAAGGTGTGAATAAAAATAATTATTATATTATAAATCATCTGAAATATCAGATACATTGCGCCTATCTAGAGGTTTACATGTAAAGAAATAAATTTTAGTTATAAAGTTGTAAACTTACCTCATCCGGAACATAAACTTTTTATCAATTTACAAACATCAAGAAACGTCATGTTTTAATATTAGTTTATTATTGTATGGATATCTACTGCCTTTGTAATGCTGATCTTGTTAAACATTGCTCTTTTGGTAGGCCTTGTTGAACTTTTTAAAAATACACCTGATAGTGTTTTCGAAGGATCGTCATCCAAAGTAATTTGTGCTGTTTTATATAAAAGCTATTTTCGAATTACACTTGTCAACAATTTTAGACAATTTAAAGTCGTTTCTATTTCCCAAAACCTCTGTGTCTTTACGTGTTCTTACTTTATACAAGAAGAGGTGACTGCTTTCATTGAATCAAATTATTTGCCTTATTATTTATCGTTTATGTCATTGGCAAAAATCAATCATTTAACTTTGAAACCTTGTATCATTAATGTTATAATATTCTTGCTGTCTTAGGGTGACTAGAAATGATATGTTGAAAAGCGTCTCCTGCAGCAATGAATGTCAAAAGCGGTGCACTATTCGTAGTTATGAATTGCGATATTGGTGCAGATTTTTTTATCACTTTCAAGTTTTTACAGGTAATTATTCAGTCTGAGAGCCTATTTCCTTAAATATCTGTTGATAAAATTATATCAAAAAAGTTTATATTTTAAAAGTGACGAGAAATGTTTTCTTGTGATTTAATGTCTTCATTGAACGACGATTGTATCGTTCAATAGGAGAATAATTTCATCTGCGGATAGTCAGTAGGTATATGTTGGTTGATTGTCATTATTTTGTGAAATTATTGTAGTTCATACAGAAAATATAATTTTTTATTTACGAATAATATTTTGTCTGTCCATTTCAAACAAGATTTCTATGATGACAGACTGTGAGCATTTTGGTATTTAAACCACTTTCTGGAGGAATGTATTATAAGCCTGTGTATCCCGCAAAGGGAAACGTAGTCACCTATATTTAGACATTATAGTGTTTACCCCTTACTCTAACACGCCCTGACAAGCTACTGTAACAGCTGTGTTTCAAGGAAAGAGGTCGTCGGAACTGCACATGTGCGACTTTCTTGTTTACAATGTATTTAATGCTCTATATATAGATGCATCATGTCAACATAGCTGGAACATTTAAATTTTATGATCGACGTTATGACAAACATGTTTTTAACTTTTTTCAATCGCCAACATACCTTTGAGACTGTGTTTACATCGGTCATAGGGATTCCCTTGCGACCTTTGAGCACAGGTCTGACGACCGCCTCCCTTTAGGTTAGTGGAAACCGTTACTACGGCCAATATTTAGTCAATAGTCGATAAAATACATGTAAATACTAAAAGCACTGGCATACTATATTATACTTTTACAGCAAACGCTTGGTATAACTTTTGACAGCTTCAATTTTATGTTTAAAAATCGTTTGTCTTATCAAATGCACATTTACATATTGTAAGTTCCAGTGTTAGAAATTTCAGAGGTTGTGTTCAGCATTGCTGTCGGTAGAATTATGCAACTGTTGTCAATATCACGATATATTTGTTCACAGTATTTAGATTTCTTTCGGTCAACCTATGAACACGGATTCAAAATGTGTGACAAACACTAGTTTCATATATTGCCGATTTAAGGGCAATCCATTAATTTTATTTGTGAACAATAACAATATTAATTTATGAAGAATGTTACAAAATAGGTTATACTTGGAATAAAAGTACAAACTTGTGGAAAGTCATTAATAGAGTTGTCGTTAATTATCTCCTAAGTTCCATGCAATAAGTATCAAATTTTCAACTTGCCAAGGGAGACAAACTTATAGTGTTTCCCGACTTTGACAAGTCAACATGCTTTTTGTTTCACCTTATATCCTATTTTCTCCCTGACAAACCGAGACTTGTTCTGCTGACATTCCTCTCGGTTTCAGATGACACCGTCGTTTTAACTTATGTCAAGTTTTTTTTTATTTTGCGTAGATGTCGCTTTCGAACTTGTCAAGGTAATAGTTGAAGTAAACAAAATACTGTGAATTCATACTGAAATCAACAGTTATGTAATTTTCATAAAATTTCGCAAAATACATTCCGTAATATCCAGTGTATCAAGAGCCAAATGAGACCCGCCTGTAAAACGATTACTGTCAGTCTGGGGAGTCTATATGCGCTTAAACATAGGCACTTTGGAGTTCTGTGTACTTACTGTAGAACCTTAACCTATCTGTTGACACTTTCTGTAACTACTACTGTTACCATGTAACTGACAATTCGTTTGCAATCGCCGTGAGCATACTGAGTGACCGTAAATTGAAAAATAAGAAAAACATACCAAATACAACTTTACAACTCTATTCACCATCGACATGTCTTTCAATATTTTTGAGATTACATCTCAGTCTCCAGTTTTTTTCGGGCGTTCTTAGTCCAATTATCTCTAATAAACATGATTAGTATTAATTTGGGACAACTGGATTTTCATATTTTTCAAATATATCAAAAGTGATAGGTGCCCTTTAGATGGAATATCAAAAGAAAAGCAGATGAGCTTACATTTGCAGATTGAACAGGCATTAATTCACCATCCAATTATCCAAAATTAGTTCCAATCGTGTTAATATCTTTTAATAAATGAGTGTATTTATTATTCAAAAGACCCGCACAGGAAAGGGGTATCTTATATTCATGCGAACGAACATAAATGGGACCAAACCCTAGATTCGCCGGGTGTGATGTGTATAATTTGTAATGTCTACCCAGTTTGGCGTTAACCCTGATCAGATGTTTTTTTTTCGTTTACAAATCAAGGTGCACATCGTGCTCTGTAAACGAGGCGATGTCACATATGTCACAGATAGGAGTAAAATGTCTTTACAGAAAAAAAAACCAACCAAACAAAAAACAAACAAAAACTAACGTGGATCGTTTTCGCCAAATGTGTTCAGCGTCAAGCAACGCGTCAAGAATGCGTCAGGTATTTGGAAAAAGTTATTCAACTAAACGTTGAAAAAGAAATTGTTCATGTCTAACGACATAAGCAGCTTGTAGGGTTTGAACTTTGAGCTTCCTTGTTCGCATAATCATGTGGTCGATGTGGGCGTGCTCTAAGCGTTGAGATTGAGTGTGGCGACAAGGCCAGAGACTTCGTTCCTTCAAAATCGCCTATTACTTCATCAATGAACCGTAAGCAACCATGTGAAAGATATAGATGCCTTTTCTCAACCGAAATGTCACTCGACAGTAAGCTGATGCTTTTTGAAAAAAATGGGAAAAATTCAGAATAGCGCCGATGTATTACACCTATCGCTAGTTCTTAAGTGTGTAACGGACGTGACCGCGACATGGACAGCCTGGTACCTAAAACTCTGACCCCTTGTGTAAGCATAACTACCTTTGTATGTAAATTATTTCAATATACGTATATGTATTTTGTTTCAATTTGCATGCGTTTATTGTCTTCACAGGATGCAAGGTAAGTCGCAACAATGCCCTAAAAGTTACAAAATACCATTTCAATATTTTTATTTTCAACTGTGTCTTAGGACTTGTACGCCATACAATTGTATTTATTTGTGCCCTTTTCTTATCAGTTGACGGTAACTTCAGTCAGTATTTTGTTTACACCGACGTGGGTCCGAGAAGGTAGAAGACTGCGCAGCTTGCAATTCAATCTTTCATTGAACTAAAATGTAATTTTTTGTAACACATAACTCTGTAGAAATATTTCCAGAAAATCAACATATGTTTTTGTTTTGTCGTAACGGGATTCTCATTTGATTTGCATGCCAAAAATTTTCTACATGAAATAAAGCAGAGGGAATTTCTTCGTTTGCGCCTACACTATGTCGGCCATATTGCGAAGAGACGTGACATTTTCGGTCACGAAACAATTATTCCGCACATTTTTTTTCATATTTTATGAGATTCAAAGTGGAGAGGGCTGGCAGCCTCGGGGAAACTATGGCAACTGTGATACTTAGGTAATATAGATAAAGGCTTTAAATCTTTGGCGAAGTATCGACCCATTTGAACACTAAAACAACGTTTCTAACCAATTCGGCTGACAGACAATGTCATCATATATTTTAGAGTATTTTAAACAATATGAAAAATTTATAAGTCACATGCTGTACTTCAAAGATCAAATGATAAACGTTCCTTTGCAAATCCCCTATCGCCAACCTCTGCGCCATACCTTTATCTGTAAGTTACGTCATCTTTACCCACGTCTATCGTATAGAGCCTAGGTAAATACCTTGACGTCGTTATTTCGACTAGCGAAGAACCAAGTTTGATTTTTGAGAAACTTCTATCGCCCAGGATCATGGCAAGTCTAGGCGAAGAAAACGGAGTGCTAGTCTTTGCGTTCCAAGTGACATCTATAGTTCCTTAGCTGCAAGGAAGTTGATGATTCACTTCAAAAGACAGCAGTCTCTGGTGGAGCCGAAGTAGATCGCGTCATAGTATCGCCCACCTACCCCAATGCCTATGAGATATACTTCTTGAAAGACCAAGGTAAGGCGCCGTAAAATAAATTCTTTGTTTGCCGTCCGCGTGCGGGTAGGTTTTTAGACGAAATATGAAAAACAAACACAGATCGTATGCTCGAAAATACGACGCGTTGTGTCCTTCCTTTGTTGGCAATGTCGCAGCAATTTACTTAAATGTCACAAAAACGCAAATGTCGTACCATCGTTTCGATACAAATCAGATTACCTATCGTAAAGGGGTACATCAACCGCTGTACGTAAAGTTTACATGTGGACCTTCTGTTGTAGTGGACTGCAGTATACCGTAAGTGAAGATCGATCGACCGTTTCACAAGTTTATTTCTCCCTCAAAGTTTCCAAATCGGCGGAAGTGCGCGATATTGGCTTGGTCTCCATACAAGACGGATCGAAAACTGTTTAGCTTCGAATAAGGAATGGAACTGGATTTCCATCAGCTTCAGCGCGATCCGCGATTGATCACGATATTGGATCTGCACCGGGGCAAGCAGTTACCTCCGGTGAAATGTTTGTTGTTGAATGCTCGAAATAGTTCGTACGCAGTATAAGTTGCTCTTACTTTGAACATTTTTGTGCTAAAAACGATGTGGTCATTTTATAAGTCCGGATTAGAATTCAGTTTTCAAAAATATCAATGGCCATTCTAGGCGAGCGGCAAATCCACAAAAAGGGCCTTATTATAGGAGTTTAATGTACCCACCATACATACGGCCACATCATACGTCATTTGAAAGCTTATTATCTCTACTTTAAGAAAATTGACGATGTGGAGCTGCCAAGTAGGGCCATAACCTCCTAATTTGCATAATTAACAAGGTACCCAATTTGCATAAATGCAAATAATATTTGAAATTTATTGTTAACTTCTCTAACGATACGTTTAAACTATCGAGTGATATATCAAATGAAAGGTCTTTCCATGTAGAATAAAAAATGGATATTCAAAGAGATATTGAAATTGATTATACTGAAATATTTTCATGTTTATATAGAAAACAATATTTTCCCCTTTTGAATAACGATATTTTAAAAGTTTTAATACATACAGCCACAACACACAGCCACATCATACATCATTTGAAAGCTTGTTATCTCTACTTCAAGAAAATTAACAATTTGGAGCTACCAAATCGGGCCATAACCCCCTAATGTGCATAATAAACACGCATAGCCAATTTGCATAAATGCGATATAGTATTATAAATTTATAGTTCACTTTTCTAAACATACGTTTAAACTATCGAGTGATATATCAAATGAAAGGTAGTTGCATGTAGAATACAAAATGAATATTCAAAGAGATATTGAAATTGATTTCACTGAAATATTTTCACATTTATATGGAAAAAATATTTTCCCCTTTAGAATAACAATATTTTAAAAACTTTAACACATACAGTCCTATCATACAGCCACATCATACGTCATTTGAAAGCTTATTATATCTACTTGAAGCAAATTGACAATGTGGAGCTATCAAGGAAGGCCGTGCCCCTTTATGTCCATAAATTACACTGGTAAGCAATTTGCAGAAATGAGATATGAAATTAGAAAATTCATTGTTAACTATTCTAAACACACTTTTACACTATCGAGTGATATATTGTCTGTGGTAATGGTATTTGCATGTAAAACACAAAATGGATATCAAAAGTGACATTTACATTAATTTACGGTAATATTTTCATATTTCTGTTCAAATAAATATTTCCTCTTTTGAATAATGGTATTTTAAAAAAATTAACTAAAGTATCAATGCAACAAAAAGATCCACACGAACAACGCTATTGTAGTTGTTGAAATGTATCTCTGTAGCTGAAACAATGTGTTAGAGTAAACTGCAGTCAAAGTAATGGCATGATTCATGATCCAAATCATTCATGTCATTTCCAGTAAATCTAGTAATTGTAGGAATTCACCATCCTCTCTTCTTCACCAGCATTGTCATGAGTAAAAAAGTTGCCACAGTTATCGCTGCCTTGGCAGAAACTAAGGTCTGTGCAGGGAAGATTAATTCGACAGCAGACACAATTGGTGACATGTAATAAGAGAAAGCAGCTCCGCAAATCGTTCATATCTTAGTTGTTTGAATTTTGTGTATGATATTGTGTATATTGTAAGTGTATACTATGTTATGTTTGGCCGTTTTATGTATAGTGTTGATTTGCCATGGCGAGACGTAGCCCTAATCTACGTGTCCTGCCCTATGGGGTAGCAAGACTAATGTGACGCTGCGATCCTTTGATGCTACCTTTCGAGAATAGAGTTGTCTTCATTTTTGGTGAAACATGTGCACTGATTGAATGATTGTAGGTGTTACCAATCGAGTTGTTCCACTGAAGTTCAGTTTGTTCAAATACGGAAGCTAGAATGTCTACTGTTCGTTCAGGCTGTATTTGTGTACGCTCATTTGAATCGGAGATCGGACTGTTGTAGGTTTTGTGAAGTTTGGCATCATCGTAACGCTTATTTTTCCGTTTCTTATGTATGTGATTAGGCTATGCTCACAAATAACGGTGAGAGGCAGAGGAATTCGGGTTGGATTCGAAAATTTGGGGAGATTGTAGAGGGGTACTTGGAGATTTTGATCTGCATATACGGGACCTGAAAATGTTTTGGTTCCCTTTTACTTTTTACGATTCCAAGGTTTTGAAATTAATTCAATGAAAATTTAAAAACATTTAAATGTCATCCGATTGTCCAAAGTTGGTAATAATTAAACAAGATTTAGAATCGTTTGGTCGCATTTCATTACTTTTATCTCAAAATTATTTTGTATTCTCTATTGCCTTGTTGTTTCATGATTGTTCAAATGTATCGTAATGTTTCGCGTTTAACAAGGCCCTTGAATGTTGCCGTTTGGTTTTTTGAACCGCAATGTATCTGTTGGTTCTGTGTGTGTTTGCAGTCGAGAATGTTCTCTTTGTTCCACCGATGACCTTTATAGATAATGAGGTCTAACAATATGATTTCTTGAGAAGAGCTTTCGAAAATTTGAAAGTATGATACATTTGTTCATGTTTGATATGAATTCATTAAGCTCGTGTTGAGTTCCAATGAGAATCATACATCGTTTCTGAATCTCAGTCAGAGCGATATTTGTTCAGTGTGTTGCTGAATTATTCTCATTTCGTCTTGTAAAATGTAATGTCGGGAATTTCTGGTAAAACTGGAGATCTCGTACGGCACCCAAATACATGACGGTAAAATTACCTGTTGACTTGAAAGTGTTGTTTTTCAAGATCATTTTCAGCATAGCTACCATGTATTTTGTTGTTGGTTGTTTGATTATGCAATCATTTGATGAACTTTCCTGATTTAGTGCTCTGTCGACTGATTCCATTGCTTCATTGTGCGTTGTAATAGTGTACATTGAAACAATGTCTAGTGTTACCAATGTAGCATTGGCCAGAACTTTTATTGTCTCAATTTTCCGTGTTAAATCTGTAGTATCTTTCATGTATGTTGTTTATTTTTTCACGATTTATTTGAGAAAATAGTCAATGAATTTTGATCTGTGAAAGGTTCGACTGCATCATCCACTTATAATTGGGCGGCCCACGAACTTTCCTCGTGGGCGTCATTTTGTTCACTTGTATTTTTAGCATGAGGTACCAACTTGTAAGTGGTGCTAGTATTTTACTGTTAACGAGAATAATCGCCATGGCTAATTAACACTTTATATAAAACGGCCAAACATAATATACACTGACAATATACACAATATCATACACAAAATGCAAACAACGAAGATATGAACGGTGTGTTGAGTTGCTTTTCCTTCATTATATAACAATAAATACGATAAATGAAATATGGTGCCTTCCGTCTACATATTCCACATAACTGAACTGAAAATATAGATGTAACACAGATGTAGTAACCAATGATGTCTCCATCAAAACAAGATTTCTAGAGAAATTGAAACAAAAATGACATCAATAATACAACAGGGCCATTCAACACACAGCTATTTATAACAAGATTAGAACTAATTTTGGATAATTGGATGGTGAAGCAATGTCGGTTTAATTTGCAAATTTAAGCTCATCTGCTTTTCTTTTTACATGTTTTTAAGAGTAACGTGTTATACTTCAACACTCAACTATAGAGCACAAAACACGTTTTAGAAAATTTGCAAAATATGAAGACCCAATTATCCCGAATTAGTTCCAATTGGTTTTACGTATTCTTGTTGTTCAGCTATATGGGAATTAGACGGGAAAAGGTTCCAGTTTGCGTATCCTTAATAAACAAAATATCAATTTCAAAACAAATTCAGATATTTATCCCCATAACGTTAGCATTATTTGTATCTAGTACACAATATTTTGAATATTAAAAACTAGTCAAGATGTTTACGATTTAATTGAAAATATTCAATAAGAATATTTTAAATACACGTTTGGAGTTCATGATTCTGTTCTACATGCAAATACCTATCATTTGATATATCACTTGATAGTTGAAAAGTAAGTTTAGAGTACTTAACAATGGATTTTTTAAATTTTAAATTGTATTCATGCAAATTAGGTACCCGTGTGTATTATGCAAATTAAATCATTACAGCCTTATTTGTCAGCTGCATATCGTCATTTTTCATGAGGCAGAGATAATAGGCTTTCAAATAACGTTTGATGTGGTTGTGTGATGCGGTTCTATGTGTTAAAATTATTAAAATATCGTTATTCAAAAGGGGAAAGTATATTATTCTACATTAGTACGAAAAAAATTTTGTAAAATCATTTTAATATCTCTTTGGATACCCATTTTGTATTTTCCATGCAAATACCTTTCATTTGATGTATCACTCGATGGTTTGAAGTATGTTTATAGTAGTTAATAAATTTCTAATTTTATATCGCATTAATGCAAATAGGGTACCCATGTAAATTATGCAAATTAAGGGCAACGTCCGTACTTGACAGCTCCACATTGTCAATTTTCTTGAAGAAGAGATAGTAAGCTTTCAAATAACCTATGATGATGCTGCACGATTTGGCTTTTTTGTATTAATTTTTTTTTAACATTGTTATTGAAAAGGAGAAAATATTTTTTCAATATAAATATGAAAATATTTCAGTAAAATGAATTTAAATATCTTTTTGGATGTCTTTTTAGTATTCTACATGCAAATACCTTTCATTTGATATATCACTCGATAGTTTGAAAGTATGTTTCGAGTAGTGAATAATAAATATCTAATATTAATCGCATTTATGCAAATTGGGTACCCGAGGGACTTACGCAAATTAGGGGCTACGGCCGTACTTGACAGCTAAATGTTGTCTATTTTATTCAAGTTGAGACAGTGGGTTTTTAAATAATGTATAATGTGGCTGTATGATGTTGCTGTATGTGTTCAAATTTTTAAAATATTGTTATTCAAAAGGGTAAAGTATTTTTTTCAGTATTAGTAAGGAAATATTTCAGTAAAAGCATTTTAAATATCTTTTTGGATATCAATTGTGTATTCTACATACAAATACCTTTCATTTGATATATTACACCATAGTTTAAAAGTATGTTTAGAGTAGTTAACAATGAATTTCCTAATTTTATATCACATTTATGCAAATTGGGTACCCATGTGAATTATGCAAATTGGGGGGTTATGGCCCTACTTGGCAGCCCCACATCGTCAATTTTCTTGAAGTAGAGATACTAAGCTTTCAAATGATGTATGATGTGGCTGTATGTTAGGTGGGTACATTAAGTGTGAAAAATAGGTGAGCCTGCCGCTCACCTATTCGTCATTGCTGTCTGGACAAGCAGAATATTCAGCATTTTAGTATGCAAAAGCGCTGATCACTTAACGTCATTTTTCTTTCATTGATATGCAAAAATTTGTCCGCATTTTCGGCAAGAACGATGAAATTAAAACCTGCTAGTGTCATATTGCATACAGAAAATCACACTATTCATATGACTTTATGGCTCAGACTACAAGTTGCAACAACGACCGCGCATGCAGTAACACAATTTGTCCGATTTCTAGGCAGCGGTGTTCGAAGTCGCGCGCGCAGCTATATATATAAACAAACCTGACACCGAGATCAGCGCTATAAGAATTCGGATAAAAGACTATATGAATACACAAAATTCGGAATAAATGGCCTTTAAAGTTACAGCTAATGGAGCATTTAACTCAACAGAAACAGTGCTCAGGACTAGTATTATTTGACACTTAAAAAGGAGGATTTGTACTCAAGGCTGTTATGATTTGCTCAGCTACCCACTCTTCTTACTACAAAAATTCTAATTGTATGGAAGAGATAGTAGTTTCACCTTTTACCAAGATGTTTACCATTTGCTTTCTTAGTGACAACTATACTTTGTTATACTCAGTGACTTTTGCAGTTTAATATGTGGAATTTTCAGGTTTTGCAAGAACACCTTTTTGTTGTTAGCTTATCCCAACATTTCGAAATTTATAGTGTTTCGTTGGTACTATATAGACTTTACTTCTCGGTAGACAAGCTTGACAGAAGCCGTCGAAGATACGCTTCTCCAATTGTCCTAATGCCCTGGACTACTCTTTGGTCGTTTTGTCCTCAAGCCCTGTCTGTTGTATTTTTCTCTCTTGTCCTTTCCCGTATTATTTTAGAATGGGATTTTAAACTAAGTTTAAAGCTTGGTTTTGATCATATGATTGATATAAATTAAAGATAAAAATATACGTCCAATCGTAAACATCAATACAGGTCTCGATCTTAAATTTTCATGTTATAATTAATATACAAATGTCACTTAGACACGTTGCCAAATTGAAACCATTACGTGAAATTCTTAGGTTCCTTCATTGATTAGGTGTTAATTCAAATAATTATATTTTGTTTTCTTCAAAACTTTGTAAACATCCTCGTAATACGTAAGTTGCATATTTTTATATTTGTCGCAAATATGCTTTTTATTCATATTTGAGATCTTGTTATTTTTTGTATTTATAGTTTTACTGGCATCTATGACCACCTAGTGCATAAATCTCCGTCAGAGACAATCTGTAGATCTTCGTAACACAACCAGTTGATTACTATCACACTGTACATGTTGTACATTATGTACTGGTATAGTGTCTATTGCCATTGTTTAGTATGGAATTTTTATTCAGACTCACAGTCACCTAACTCTAAGTATGCTTGTTGTATTTACACAAGTTGAACCTTTGTTTCCACGCAAAGAAGAGAATAAGAAACACTGCATTGTGAATGTAACAGATTGTTTTTTCATACTTGTGACCCATAAACCGATGGGAAAGTTAGAGTTTATGCGATTGATCTGTGTTGTGTTTTTTTCTGTTTGTTTTTTTTTGCTGGCTGGCTGGCTGGTAGGTTTTTCAAAAATCCAAGGACGACAAACAAAGAATTTTATTTTTTTTATAGAAATTTGTCACTGTTTGGTAAAGTTCAGATTATTAAAGCTTTTGGCATTTCACAATTTATCTACGCTTTCAATAACATAGCTATTTCAAAAGATGTCATCAAAGAAATTCACAGGATTATTTACAATTTTCTTTGGGATGGTAATGACAAAGTTGCAAGGAAAGTTATGATAGGAGATGTGGGACAAGGTGGATTAAAAATGCCGAATTTGTATATTATTAAGAAACATCAGAGAATTCAGTGGATCAAACGTTACTTAAACCCAGACATTAAACATCCTTGGAAACTATTTGTTAAGAATAAACTTAACTCAGTTGGAGGCGAAATGTTATTTAGATGTAATTACAAAACTAAGAGTATTCCAATTCAGTTCTCAATTTTTTCACTGAATGCCTTGACATTTGGTCTGATGAAACAAGAATGTATCAAGAATCCTATAGTCAACTGATTTGGAACAATGAAAATATTACTATAGGGGGAAAATCTATTTTCTATGAAGAATTCGCTCAGAATGGCGTTATGAATGTTTCTGATTTAGTTAATGAAAATGGAGTTGTTCCTTGGTCAAATGTTGCTAAAAATAATCTGTCATTAATCCATAAATTAAAATGGATGGGTATTATTTCAGCGATCCCAGATAAATTAAAGAATAAAGAAAATGGACCAGAAGAAATTTCTTTTTACATTTCAGAACAACCTATGCCTTTAATGCCACTGAAAAGTCATAAAATTAAAAGGGAATTGATTAATAGAGTTTTTACTGCACCTGTAAGTGAAAAGAAAATCGAAAAGATTCTTGATATTGGTAATTTACAATGGGAAAAACTGTATGAGTTAATAATGAAAATGTCGATTGACAGTAAAATAAGAGAATTTCAATTTAAGTTGTTACATA
>LD347525.1:10603-48364 GCA_001465055.1 Ptychodera flava
CCAGAAAAACAAGAATGACAAAAGTAATTAAGGTCTAACTTTTGGTACTGGAGGTCAACTTTAGCAACATGCATAGCAGAAACAAGCCCCTCTTAGTTTAGTTTAAAATGTCTTCCCCCATCTACTGTCTATGGTTGCAGCTGGTCTGTTAATATGTAACAGTTCATAAACAATGACAGGAAATGAATCAAGATCAGTGGAGTTTGCCTGTATCTCACTGGCATGCCTCCTGTACATTTGCTGGATTTCACTTTTTCTTACCTCATTTGCACATTTTTGACACTGTTGTGTTCATTTGAACAAATTCACATCTCAATCCCTGTATCTACCTGTACACCAAATACTGAGATGGTAGCTTTGGCGGTATGGGAGCCTTTGTGTGTGACGGACATACATCTGCACATACCCACAAATATACAGACATACAGACATGCAAATCGGATGCAAATGAACTGATTCAGCTTATATGATAACCTCACATTGGTATTCCAAATGTGAGCTAAAAATTAAAAAAAATATATTCTCAAATCATATTTTTGATCTACGCAACAAATAGCAAATCAGTAAATACTGCGGTTGTTAAGATATTTGAGTGACTGGACGCCTCACAAACGGACATACATACATACTGACAACGGATGCCGGACAGATACCCATCCCAATAGCTTCAAAAGACTATCATATAGTAGCTAAAAATGAAAATTTCACCACAATACTAACGAAAATCACCATAAACATCCTGCATACAGAGTTTCAACAAAATCTAGACTGCCGTTACAGAGTTTAAGCGTTTGCTGGATTTTCTCTGTTTTCTACCACATTTCTTTTTTTTTTCCTCATCATCATATTTTGAAGACTGACACTTTCATTTGAACAAATTCACATCTCCACCCCCAGGTGCACCAGTACACCAAATACTACAATGGTAGTGCTGCGGTTTTTGAGTTTTCGATGTGCACGAAGATAGCATGCACACATACTAACATACATAAATGTAGACACCGCTGACCTACCATAAAAACTCTTTTTGGTATAATATACATACATGTATACACCAAATGTGAGCTAAAAATTGTCCTGAAAATAGAAAATTGTGGATTTATCAAAATTTGAATATTTCACAATTTGATCATCCCTATGAACCTGTATAACAAATATCAGTGCTGTCAGACAAGGGGTTTTGGTGTAAAATATTCTATTTTGTTTCAGCCAAACCTTAAAGCCCCCTACAGCAGCAAATGTGTTGTAAACCAATCTCAAATTATCCTCAGTTTTCCAAGGGTTTTCTTCAAGTAAGACACATTAAAGACCAAAAAAGTGTACAACACTGTCGATAGCCTAAGAAGTAGCATTTAAATTCAAACTTTTAACATGATTTTAGATTTTCCGAGAATTTCAAAAAAACAAATCATTGACAATGACATAGTCCCCACTTGTAATAGGAGTATTAGTCTTGATGGGGCAGGGAAATGTGGTCATTAAGAAGTATCACTGGAGTGTACATGTATATGTTCAGATCTATGGGCACATAGGTCTATGTCATTGTTCCCAATGCGAAACAAGAGGCATGTCTAAGTTATGGTTCTAAATCGGGAAAAAAGATCAGACCTCTAGCTGTATTGGCCAGCCAAGAAATACATATGTGCATAATAAATGAGGTACAAGATGTGACATCTTAAGGTCTATTATCCTATCAAAATTGAAGCGTAAAGAACTTGTGGTTACTGAGCTGTGCATATATATATGTATAATCAAGGTCAAAGGTCACCGAGGTCACATGACATTTTGTCAAAAAAATTGTATTGCTAAGTTATCCTTATATACCAAAAATCAGACCTCTAGCTCTATTGGCTCGATCAAGCTCTATTGGCTCGATCAAAATTAGATATGCACATAATTAATGAGGTACAATATGTGGCGTTATAAGGTGTCCTATCATACCATATATGAAAGGTTTAGCACTTGTGGTTACTGAGTTATGGACAAATATGTATATTTGACGTCAAAGGTCACCAAGGTCACGTGACATTTTGTCAAAGTGTCTGAGATATCTGCGTGTACGGATGGGTGAACGGATGGACTCACGGACGGATATGTCCCAATTTATAAGCCCCCTGGACTTTATCTGTGGGGACTAAAAACTGTGTCACTGCATCCTTTTTGCAATATGAATACGATGAGAAACAATCTTTATTTTTCTTGGCCTTATACATGGGAGTCTATGGAGGTGTAAACTAAAAAGTCCTCTAACACGGCCAAATTTGATCACGTTGTGAAACAAATTGACGTGCATCTGTATGAGGTAGGGTACTATCCTTGTACCAAGTTTGAACAAAATCGCTCCAGGCGTCTCTGAGATATCTGTGTGAATGGACGGACGGACACACGCACGGACGGACGGACGCACGGACATGACCAAACCTATAAGTCCCCCCGGACGGTGTCCTTGGGGACTAATAATCATATGACAGGAAAATAAAAATTACAACAAATAGTTGGCATTCGTGTGTTGTACATTAAGTAAATGGCATCATGCTTGTTTCTGGTATGATCATGGTGTGTATGTGCGGGGAAATACTGTTTTTTTTTTACTTTTCTGTTGGTCGCCAATTTTTGAGTACGTCACCAGTTTATTATTCAGCCTGTTAAAACGTGTAGGCATGGTCCAAATCAGCAAGCAGTGATAACTCTGATCTTTCCACATCATTTCCAAGAACTCTGTTATCTGGAGAGATTAAAATTGAAAAATTTATTACCAGTAAGCAAATCAATCCAGTCATCATTATCAGAAGATAAAATGTAAGCAAATTAAATATAATCTCTTTTTGGTATTTATATACACACCAAATATGAGCTAAAAACCGACTCAAAGCAGGTCTGTTTATTATAAGCACATATGTAAAATTATGACTACGGTAAGTATTGAAATGGAGACATAACAAAATACATAAATGAGTACACCTATGAGTACACTTTAGGTGTAACCGTAAAGACTCAAATTGTGTGCTGAACACACATGAGGCTGAGATTGGGGATTTGGCTCAGCGGTTTTATCTATGGCTTCTGCGCTAGGTGACTGGTGCTATACGTTGTGAGTTCAAATCCGACTGAAACCACAATATATTACAAAAGTGTATGGTCACAAATTCCATGAGCACAATCATATTGTATTCAGTTTAGATTGACAGCTTGAATTTACAGCTAGACATCAGTTAAGACTGATGACACAGTCCTTGACGTAAAAGAACTTTGTCATTCAAGTCACTGAAATGTACGTTGTACCAATGATGTGAAATGACCTAAGTTACAATGAAAACAATGTCAAGGCATGTAGAGTACGAACTCAACACATGGAAACTAGACAATATGGCTGCCTCAAAGTGCTAAATTTGCTTTCCTGTGCGTGCATGATACAGCCTTGGGGCTTAGTGGGCCAGGGTCGGGTGTTGGAGTATATTTCTATTCTTTCAAGTATCATCATAAATTCCTGACAAACTGTGTTTAAAACCCTTTCCCCAAAATACCACGGACAGGTAAAAAAATCTAAGTTGGCAAAGAGCAGTCAGGGGGGGGGGGTCACTTCTATTGCTTGCCAATATGTATATGCGCCGCCCAATGGGGTGGGTATTTCAGCAATTTGGTCCAAAATGGGGGGGGGGTCAATTCCACTGTAAAGCATGGTCTAAAATGAGGTTGAAGTTTGAGTGCCACACAAGAACAAATTCAACAGTCTGTTCCCATCTCGCTAGCAGGGTTCTGAGCTGCACTCAATAAGCATGGATATCTTTTCTGTGGCAGGGGAACCATTACTGAGACCCCCTGGCTTTAAGTAAATATGGACTTTGTTTTAAAACATTTTCACTGATTTGTCAGAACTCTACATATGGCAGATTTTTGCCCAATAGAAAATACCCAAACAAAGTGGCTCTACTGCTCCTAGTATTATTCAGGTCGACCATGGCCATATGAAGTAGTATTGCTTTACAGACAAACAGCAAGGTTTGTTGTGAATTGTAATTTAAAAAAAAAACATCACTCAGACTGTAACTGCAGATGACTGATAATTTGCAGAAGCTGGACCAAAATTTGGTGAGAGTGAAAGGCATTTTCTTTCACAAAATTTGTTAGTATTTCCTCATGATTTTTCGGAATCATGGCTTGGCCAGCAACAAAATAGCTCTAAACGCAGTATAAGCTTACAGTGGTAGGCTTTGCCGGGGCAAATACTTGCTTTTTCCGTTTTAAAAATGTTGACGCTATGACTGTTGACCTGGGTCATAGGTCATAAAGGTCTAAAATGGGGTCCTAAAACAACGAGATTTTAGGTCTCAAATGGGCCCTGGGTTTTATACCTGCGGCCGCACACCCCTACCACTTCTCTGAACAAGTACTCCCCCCTCCCCCCGAGAGAGGTACAGCAGTTCTAGCTCTGCGTTATATAACGCCGGAAACACACAGCATCGTACGCAGGGCCATCATTCATTGTGCGATGTTTCTGTGTAAGTTCACAGTGTAATTTGATTTTGGACGAAGACAATCAGCACTCGCACACAGGCGTTCTGTTTACTTGATAGTTTGTATAGCTATGCTATGCTAACACTAGAGGGCGCAATCCCCTGACCTTCGGATCATAACAACAATCTGCCAGCTGTGTATTGGGTATCAGTTACGCAGTCGTTCTTCACACGAAGGCGTCGTTCGACTCTACTTTTTTCGGGAGTGTGGAGTTTGGGTTATAAAGTTTCTGAACTGGGCCAATTTATCCGTGAACCGACTAATTTTAGGTAGTTTTTCCTTTTTGGAAATCTTTGAACATTGCCAGCTCCTCAAGTGATGGGAGTTCAGAACGGAAAATACCTGATATATGCGTATCATAGACTGTTTTCCCGCTGACAATGTGTGTTGTAACACACCTCATCCGCAGTCTGTATTCTAATTCGCCAGTTGATAGTCACGTGGGATGCATTCTTTTTGTGCTGATCCACGTAAACGACGTCATCAGGCATCATTTGTTGGAACTGTTGCCTGCCTGGCATCAGTTCCGAAAAATGATGCCCGCTGACGTCAAAAACGACATTGACGCGTGCGCGGACTGGAATGTAAACAAAGATGTCGTTTGCGGCCGATCGAAACGTTAGTCGAGAATTGTTTTGGTTTATCCTACTTTCTGAAGAAGAATTGAATGGTTTGGTTTCCAACAAGGACTCGAAACGGACGAAAACTATAATCAAAGGTGCATTGAACATTCTGCAGAAGCAATGCGATCCTGTTAGGAAAAACGTTTTCTTACTGAACCACTCCAACATAGTACATCATAGGCCTGCATGAGACAAGTTTTGTGTATAGTACGTTCTTATGCATGGCTACGGATGGGGTGTGTTACAAAACACATATTGACTGGCCATGAGGGCAACAGCATACGTCTTTATCCCCTCGGGCCTGTGAGTCACCCCCAAAAACAGACTGTTTCCCTCGGCCTATGGGAAACAGTCTGTTTTTGGGGGTGACTCACAGTCCCTCGGGGTACAGACGTATGCTGTTGCCCTCATGGCCAGTCAATATGTGTATATTGGTTTCGGCCGCCATGGTCATCAGGTCAAAACTAGCAGTTTTCCGAGGTAATTCAACGGACCTCCATGATAGTTAGAACAAAGGAACATCGATTGCACTGCGCCGGCCTCTAACAATGATTTAATCCATATATGGGGAAAGTCAAGGTTGGAGGTAAAATATTTGCATAAACATTTCATATATTTGCATGTAAAAGTTAGCCACAAATAGGCATGGACAGTAGATGGTGAATTCAATGCAATGCAATGACTTTCACATTGAATTTGTTTTTTGTAAACCATAAAACATTTCAGAGGACAACAATAAGAACATTCAATGGTAGTTCAAAGTGTTTTTTTTTTGTTCATTTTTGCCCGGTATTGCTGTGTTGTCACTTTTCGGGTATTTTTGGACAATGTGAATGTTGCAAAACCTCTACAAATGTGACCCATGTACATCCATGAAGACACTTTGGAAAGAAGTTTTAGTATTTCTGTGTTAGTCAGCCTACAAAATGCATATGTAATGAGCTCACATAGCCAAAACTGATCTTCTTTATGTTACGTTCTGATGTTCTGTTCCGTAAAAGTCTATGGAACAGAACGTCGGAACCATGGTCGGAACGTAGCATAAAACAAACTACCCAGTAAATAGCTCTGATGCATGGCCATGGCAGGGCTGTGTGTTAGCGGTGCGGCGTTATACGACCTCCCAACACATGTGGTGGGAGGCCGTATAACGCCGGTAACACACAGCCCTGCCATGCAGAGCTACCCAGTAAACAGAACGCCTGTATGCGAGTATGAAATATAACGTCGAGCAACAAGATTGAAATTAATGACTGTTTTGAGCTGGTACTCACTCAGTAAACTGCTAGGCCATATGGACATCCGCATATCCGTACAGTGATCAGTGGGTCGCGGTCGCTGGTCTCGTCCGTGCCGTGTGCAGCTAATCTGGTTCCCTGACCCATTTCCCCGGTAGAGGGCGTGGGGAAATAAAGGGTCAGGTACCGGCTAATGTAAACATGGACGCTATTGGGTTAAAATAAAACAAGCTGTGATTGGATGAAAGTAACACTTGTAACTTTTTCTCATCTTTCTTGGGTTTCGCATTTTCAGGCTCACTTGACACCAACTTCTTGTTTGTACCACAAAGCCGTGGAGGTAGAAATTCTTGTTCACGCTCTCATTAGCTCCCACCTCGACTACGCCAATTCAATCTTATATGGCATGCCAAATCAGCATGTTAATAAATTACAGCGTGTCCTAAATGATGCAGCAAGAGTAATAATGCATCTGAGAAAGTATGATGGTGTGACTGACTCACTGATCCAACTACACTGGCTTCCAGTAAAGGCCAGGGTTAATTTCAAAATTATCTTGCAGGTCTTTAAGGCTCTAAATGGTATGGCACCTCAGTATATTTGTGACTTGGTAGAAAAAGTCAGCGTTAATAGGTATAATCTGCGGATAAATTCCGGTATGAATCTTGTAGTACCAAGATCTTTCAACAAGTATAATGATCGTGCATTTGCAGTCTGTGGTCCAAGGTTATGGAACTCACTCCCACTTGAATTAAAGTGCATAACAGAAATTCAACCTTTTAAATCAAAATTAAAAACAATTCTTTTTAAACAATTTTATCAACTGCACTGATTAATTTTTAATATTATTGGACATTTTATGAGATTTTTGTTTAAATCTTGTTTTGTATTTTTATTGAATGCAATACTTTTTATTGTTTTACTTGATGTAAAGCGCTTTTGAATATTTTATTGTAGAAAAAGCGCTATAGAAATATATTAAACATTAAACATTAAACATTAAAGACTTTCTACCTCCATGATTTAGCCACTGTGATTTAGCACACCTCTTAATACTTCTAAAACGTCGCATGATGCCTGGCATTTTTCACGAAATTCGGACACCATTCTATCCATCGAAATCAATCGTCGTTCACAGTTCTAACAAAGTTTGCTTTCAATTAGCTGAGATATCGCAGCATTACTTGTGCGGGTATCGAACGTGCTCGGGTCATTGGGGTCACGCCACAGTCGGCGATGACCTCAATGACCCTAGCGTGTTCGATACACGCAACAAGTACTGCTGCGATATCACAGCCAGCCTTCAATCACCTCTATTTCCCCGTACTTCTGTATTAATCCTTTCAGTTTATGTTTCCTATCTCGTGTGCCAATGTTTTTGGTTCGGATACCAGTGTTCGAACATAATTCTGATCCAGTCGAATTTTGACCGGCGTTTTCATGGTAGTAGCCATATTTGTTGTAGCATGTTCTGTCAGGTGACTAATCTCCGCCATCTTGAACAAAATTCTGTTCAAGATGGCTACCCGGTACCTGACCCTATATTTCCCCACGCCCTCTACCGGGGAAATGGGTCAGGGAACCAGACAAGTGTGCAGCGCAATCAAATCTCCCATGATGCTAATATGAGACATCCTAACCAGGTGAAAAAATTTGACGCGCAGTTAGGGCTGGTTTGGCATTGTAAAATGCATCGGAATTTTGAAAAAGTAATAAAAGTGAGCGCATATATCAAAAAAGGACCAAAATAACAGATTAGTATTGGCAATGTTACAAAGTTTAACAACTTTATGCAAATATAGGAATGGAAAAATCCCTGGACTGCGTAAAATTTCAGTTCAATTACAACTACGGGGACCACTTTGAAGTCAGGGACCACTTAGAGGTCTTCACATACGTGCGATTCATCCTTACCACCTTGCCAGAAAGTGGTGGATGTCTCGAAAGACTGAAAGCATTCGGACTTCCAACATCTCATCTCATACAGGTGAGTTAAGTACACCAACAATTCATTTAATAAGGCTTCCTGAACCAACATGATTTAAAACTTAGATTTTGGACAAGAGATAACAATAAATGAGAATATACATACACAAGTCCTTCTATACTTGTATCACTTTGAATACATCCATGTTGTTCGTTTTCGCTTTCGTTTTCGTTATTTATGACTCATCCAGCAGGCGAACCCAAGTAAAGGATGAGGTACCAGCAATGAGGAGTAAATTGCCTAGCGCAGGGGCACAACTCCGTACTTGAGTCTCCAACTCGCAATCCTCTGACAGTGAGTCCGTTACTCTTGACATAGGGGGTCTCGAACTCATCCTCCTCCGATAGTGAGTCCAATATCACTGCCCCACGGTGCCTCCTGGCACTGGGTGGCAGTGGTCAAGGGCAGTGGTTTTCATCACAAATTAGCCTGTCTCCTGTCTGTGACCGTGTGCGTGCACAGACACGAAAAAAAGCATGTCTAATTTTAATGGTCTGTTTGTAACACCATCTTATGAATATGAATATTTTGCGTGTCCAGTTTACGTGTCTAGTTTGTGGTATTCAGTGCACAGCACATGCACGGATATATAAAAGTATATACCAATGTTGGGCTAGTGCATGTAATAATCACATATTATATACAGAGTGTATGGCAGGGAAAGTAAGATTTGAAACATCTTCAGCTTGATGACTTTGTGTACGTTCATCAATTCGGTGCCTCAAAATTTTAATAATGCTCGATGTTCTGGCACTGACATTTTATACATTTTCTTTAGATAAAGAGACTGGACACATCTGATGGCCCGGCTATTTTAGATGCCAGGTTGAAATCGGTTGGTTGAACATTGACAAGTGAACAACGTGACATGGTACTTTCAGCATTCAATTCCTGTACATTACCTTTGTACCTTGAACTAGCATTTCAAAGATGCCGGGAATGGCCATCCTACAAGTAAGTCTGGTCCCCGTCGAATGTTTTAAAAACTTTTTTTTTATTTTCCCTCACTATTAAGCTGACACTATTACTACATTAGAAATCTTTGCGACAAAATTTGGACAATTACTTTCTCAGCTGTTTTTAACAATATGGACACAATTTTGGGTTACGAAGGCATGGGGGCTCGCTGTTATCTCGTACTCTCGTGATGCCCACTTAATACATAATGATGCATGCATCTTTTGTCTTCAATCATGAACCTTCTGTTACACGAAGGCAAGGCTCGATAAGAGAAACGCGTTACATATTCGCCACATTTAGACTACGTTTTCTCTTTGTATTGATATTTACCTTCCATAATCCTTAGCCTAAAAACACATTTTCTTCCCTGTTTTAATGTTCCATTCTTTTGACTTATTTCATAGGGGTCTAGAAAAATGCAAACTTGAAGTCGATGTTCCCAGCATGATAAATGCTTTCTATGAATCGCTAGAGCACTACCATGGGAAGTTACTTGTGCAACGTGTATTGGGTTTGCTGGCTGTATCCAGTGAAGGCATCAATCCAGATGAATTTCTCGACATTCTTAGCTGTGATGATGAGCTGTTCAATGACGTGTTGGAATGGCATAAACCGCCACAACGGAGGTTGCCACCAGTGTTGCTAGTACGACTACGCCATGATCTTGGTAATTTTTTGGTTCAAAGAGGAGTACAAGGGGCCATCGTACTGTCTCTTTATCATAGGCAGTTCATAGAAGTCGCACAAAACCGTTACCTGGATGAAAATAGATTGAAGGCCACTTTTCTAACCCTGGGGAAATTTTTCTCTGGAGATTACTATACACTGTTCGGAAAAGATCGCTCAATCTCAGCACAGCCTTTAGCATATAGCCCAAAGGCCCTGAACATGCGTAAATTAAGTCACCCAGCTTCTTGGTTTTTAAATGCCAGAGAGTACAAACGACTTCGTGACATCCTCTGTGATCTAAGTTTCGTGCAAGCAAAGTGCATGGCAGGTATGGCGTACGACCTACTGTCTGAATGTAGCAAGGGCGTTGCCGAAGTGCATGCAGCAAAACATCAAGAAGACGTGGTCGATGACGGTGTTTTTTAGACTTGGAAGATATGCTAGGGCTCCTTCGTCGGGAAACACACATCATCAGCAGGGCG
This sequence comes from Ptychodera flava, assembly GCA_001465055.1. NCBI lineage: Eukaryota > Metazoa > Hemichordata > Enteropneusta > Ptychoderidae > Ptychodera > Ptychodera flava. Next base: position 21,078 of record LD347525.1, read on the forward strand.
CCATTGCTTACATATCAGCAGATGCAGAATGCTCCAGGTGGTACAGCACCTGAGAGGGTAGCAAATAAATGGAGAGAGCACGTCAGGGGTGCTATTCAAGATGACCACATTCCAATACCTCCAGCATGGATTGAATTCATCAACAAACCATCTGAAACAGAAGCCTACAAACAACAACTAAGTGGACATCAGAAAACAGTCCTCTCCGTTACATTCTCCAATGACGGCGATGTCGTATATTCAGCATCTGCTAATTGCACAGTCAGAGCCTGGGACAGACACACTGGGGATTTGAAAGGTCAACTTGAAGGTCATAATGGTGCAGTCACTTGTGTTCGATATTCACCTTCATCAAGCAATCAGTGTATTGCCATAGCCTCAGGAGATAAAAGATCCATATATGGAGTCCTAGAACATACAAACTTCAACGAGTCATCGAAAATGCGCATGAGCAGTGGATTAACGGCATTGCATTTTCTCCAAAGGGTGATAAATTGGTCTCTTCTTCCCTGGATAAGCAGATCAAGATATGGAAGGTCGAAGCGGGAAAAAGATGTTGCTATCCTAAGTGGTCACGAGGTTCATATGGTTTTCTGTGATTGGTCACCAGTCGACGAAAATAAAATTGCCACATGTGGGGACAACTTAGAACTGTTCTTGTGGGACGTTAACAAGAAATCTGTCCAATGCAAACTCACTGGACATGAAATTAAGGATAACGTCAACTTCCCTGCCTCTGATCGTCTTGAGGGTCATAAAGTAATCGATTATAAGTTGGCTATTTGGTGTGTCAGATTCTCCCACAATGGCAAGATGTTGGCATCAGCAGCGGTTGATTCAAATGCCGTTGTCTACCAAAGCAATACTGGTGACATTATTGCCACTTTCGGTCTTCCAAATGACGCCTCTGCAGTCGCCTTCTCACCCGATGATAAAATACTTGTCGCAAATTCTTCAAGTCACATGTTTGTCCACCTGTACCACATCGAGAAGAAGGAAACCCTAGCATTACTTGGGGTTCTGGCTGGGTAATGGATGTTGCCCTTTCACCAGATTCCAAAGTGATTTCTTCAGTGTCAGATGATAAGTCTGTTAGAGTGTGGGATGCCATGGCAGCTGAGAAACTAAGTACGATGCGGTTTCATTCCGAAAGATGTTGGAGTGTGTCATACTCACCCGATGGAAAATAGTTGGCATCTGCATCAGATGACTTCAAGGTATGGCCAGACAAAGATATTATACCAAATGCACTGAGCATTGCTTGCCAACCTATTGCTCTATATGTGTATGATGATGATGATTATGCATACCGCCTTGAGTAGGAGGAAGTAGAAAAATTATGATTGATGTAAGTTTGTGGAAATGATAATCTCGTCATTGAGAACAGTAGATTCGAATAACTAATTTATCGAGTATAACATGAAGTATTTTCCAATTTCATCTCAGGTATGCATTTGGAACACTGAAACATTCAGACCAACGATCATCTACGAGGGCCACGACAAGAAACGTACCTTTTCATGTGGAGTCCGTGCATGCACCATTTCCAACGATGGTGAATTGGTCGCTAGTGGAGGTGACGATCTTAAAATCCAGGTCTGGATCAGAGACAAAGGAGAAACCAAGAGCGTAATTCTATGTGATCCATTCTTACCATGGTGTCTACGGTTCTCAAAAGATGACAAGAGAATCATTGCAGTCGGAGAGTTCTCACAGTCCGTGCAAGTATGGGACTGGGAAAACCAAAGTAAATTCATGGAGTTGGGTGGCTTTGATAGATTCTGTCAGTACACCGAGTTTTCTCCTGATGAAGAGAAAATACTTGGGTCTTCTATCGACAACACTGCTCGTACATACGGTGCTCTTGATGGAACCCTACTCCATACTATTGAACAACCTGACTGGATCACTTGTGCCTCCTTCTCTCACGATGGCAAACTCTTGGTAACTTGCTCTAAAGACTTGTTGGTTCGAATCTGGGACACTGAAACCAACAAAGTCACATGTGAGTTACCAGGCCATGAGTCAGAGGTACGCATAGTCTGTTTCTCCCCGATGACAGATATGTAGCATCAGCTGCTCTAGACCAAAGTGTACGAATCTGGGATATTGAGAAGCAAGAGCAGGTACACGTGTTTCACACAGTGTCTGGAGTCTGGGCATTGGCATGGAACCCAAAACATGCAAACCTACTTACTGCTGGTGACGCTGTGGGATATGTGTACTTCTTGCGAATCAATACAATCCAGTAGGTGATTTCAGATTTGCCAATAATCTGACAGCATTGAAATATCTTGCAATTTGGTAAATAGTACCTTCTAAGATACAAGTACATGTATATCGTCATTTATTAGACAAATGTTTAGCAATGTTCATCAAATACAATACCATGTAGACTAACTAATGTGTTTGTGCTTTAAAGATATTTGCCAGATTGATCAAAGCAAACAGATAAGACAAAGTTTCGGTCTTAATGGTAAGATATTTTCCTTGAAGATTTTATATGGATTTTCGTTTTACTTATCCCCGACAACAAAAGCATCTCAGTTTTTATAAATTTAAGATACTTAACATCGATACGTTATACTTTATATGAATGTGACTTTATGTGCAAATGAAAGTAGCCGTTGACATTGTGCATATTTTTTGTTCATCTGACGTTTTCAGAGAACATTCATAGAGAGTAGTAATTTCCGAATCAAATTGCAGCTTTAAAATCGTCTGTATCACTGGCACAGGTGCTTCGTGGCAATAATCTCAGTTTGAATGCTTAAAACTATTAATTATAAATGATATAATACAACTGATCCTCTCATTTTGTGTGACTTCAAATTATGAATAAATTACAAGGAAAGGTTGGAAAATACTGACGATGAGGGGAAGCTGTATATTGTGTAGCTTGTAGATTTAATTGTTACTTTGTTCATAAATTTACTGCTTTATTCGTAAATGGTAGTGAATTAGCAGCAACATATCAAAGACTGAAACAACATGTAGCCTTGAAACCGATTGATTGTGTGGGTATGCTAATGTTTCATCAACAAGTAGCAGATTTACTGGAAACTTTGTGTGGAGGGAGATTTAGCAAGGCTTGCTACGATATGGATTGGCTGTGCAGAATGTTGATGCAGAACTGTAAGTTCAGGCGTCACGATGATAAAATTTTGTTGAATATGAATAAAAGATTATGACCATTTCTTCAAATTGTCTCGTAAAAATTAAGCAAGGCCGAATCCGTTTACTTTGATAATCTAAAGTATGGTCATGATTTGAGTCAGCAATTACAAGTTACATTGATTATAACTAAATAATGCTGTGAGCATTACTTTTTTATTAGCCAAGAGGCGACCTGTGGTCAAACATTGTATTACATGTAAAAGAGTGTGTTTTTTGACCTAGCCGATATAGGTCAAGGAAGAAGTCCCCAAAGAGCAGAGGGAAGTGTTTCAGCTGTACAATCACCATTAACCAGACTATCCTATCGCATCTCACGCACACTGACACTTGGTTTAGTATTTGTTTCGCATCTAATGTGTTCGAACTTGAAGTCGTCTGCAGTGCATTTTACTGATGATCCGCTTGGCTGGCTGGATATCATACAATCAGTTTTCAGATATCTCCAAGCGCTGCAAAGGATATGCTAAAGAAATCTACATGTTGGCAATAAGGGATGTGGATAAGGAAGCTTTCATTTCTCAGAGAAATTAAAGGCGGGAATTTAAGCTATTAATTAAATTAAAACTTTTCCATTTAAAACACATCTACGGCAGTGTGCTTCCATTCGAACAATGGAAATTCTCCAAATATTAGGAAGAATTGGCAGAACTTTTGACTTTACTTCATTTACTGAAAACGTTTTATAATAAAAGCAGCCATTCTGACATTGATAGGCTGATAGAAGAGACATAAACTGGTCAAAGGTGAACTCTAATCACAGGGCACAGAAATCAGTCCCCTGGGCTGGGAGAGGGGTGGGGATGGACGGGTTTTTTTGCAACGGTTTACTTGATTTGATTTTATTAATTTTGACTGTGGTATTTCAAATAAAGATTTCGACTCCACACCGTCTGACTGCTTTATATATTACCGACTAGTCCTTATCTCTTCTCCAACTTGTGTATGCTCCAAAAACATTGCCAACTTGCTAATCCACTGTCCGTATAAGCGGATTAATTGATTGAGTCAACACAGCCGTCACACACGTAGTAAAATAAGGAAAGGGTTGAAGATCACAGACACAGTGTCACAAAAAAACCGCAAATCTGAGCAGATATAGAAGTCAATCGAAATTTAACGACTATCAAAAGCATCGCTATACCGATGAACTTTTACGTGCCAAAGTACGCAGTCTAAAATGGTCATCTTGAGCTAGAAAACCAACCTACATTTTTGAGTCGGTCATGGTCTGATGTCGTCCGTAAGAGCGGAAGTCGGAAGTAGAACCTTTTGACCTCAAACCTGTTTATTTCCAGTCCAAAGCTAAACATATTATCCATGATGCGTTTGATGTTATATACTGTCAAAGTTCATACATCATGCTCAAAACGAGCAAACGTTTTATATGAGCACGCTACACGACTGGTTTTAATCAATCATATAAAATCAAAACAAGGATTCAATTTATATCCTTTTTGTCACAAAAAGGTGCTAACGATGAGTTCGAGAATATAACCAAAACTTCTGTAAATCATGCACAGAAAGAGCTGAATGGCGAGGTATCACGTTTCCTGCCTCTGCATCTACACAAACTTCCTTGGTCAATCGAGGTCACAGTCGCTCGTGAGCTATTCAGCTCTGGGACTATTCGTCTCATAGACGAGTGTACATAAGCGAGAATATTCTCGCTATATATGGGGCGAGTAGTCCCAGAGCTGAATAGCTCATGAGCGACTGTGATCGAGGTGGTAGCTTCTTCAGCCACAGACAAGGAGAATTTTTTTCTCGTTGTATACCGAGGCTCGGACTGCATCAACCGAACGAACACCGCTGCAGGCAGCTCAATATAGATTGATGTCATCGTGTATGCCAGTATTATACACTATCCATATTATTCGATGCCACCATCGTCATCGTACATCTCACCTAGCGTCTATTGTAAACGTAACACACCGTCATCGACTCTGACCAGTGGTGTCGTCTCAGCCGATCTCCCATTCACACTTTGGTAATGACCTTGTTGTTTTCTCAAACTTTCAAAGTTTGAACATCAATAGCTGTGGAAACGCAGCTATCTGTTTGCGGGGTGGTGTGCGTCGCAATGCTGGTCATCAAAAGGCCAACCCCGGGGTTGACCTTGCGATGACCCGCATAGCGACGCACGCCACCCCGCCAACAGATAGCTGCGTTTCCACAGCTAGAACATCAATTGCACTCGATGAGATTTTTTTCCCATTATTTGGTTAATTGCAAAAGAAACCGGCTTGCGGATCAAAAGAATGATTGACTCTAAAAAACTTGAGTAAAAGGAAGTCCATTTCATTTGGAATCGAATAGGTTATCGGCCAGCTCCCTATTTGTGGGGAATAAATTGGACCCAATACATTTAACTCCTCTTTGGAGAGCATTAGGATATATAAAAGCAACCTATAAATGGAAACGAATGCACTAAATTCTCTTTTGTAGAAATTTTGTAGAAATTTCAATCACAATTCCATCGCTTGTTTTACATTTTCTCACCATTTATCGATTTTATCCGCCAAGCATATCACCCAAGCGACGGCAATATACAACATTTATAACCATCGGAAAGATGCTCCTCCCTCTAACACAGCTAATCTCAACGCATAAATCTCTACGCAATCCGACCACGACCTGTTATTAAAATTTCTTGCATAAAATTTACAGCAGAGTTAGCCGGTCAAATCCTCTCGGCAATTCCGTGGCGTGCAAATCGAGTCTAAAACTGCCTTTATAGGGGATTGTTCCTATCATATATTTTATCGTCATCCGTGTTCATGTGTTTATAGCACTAAAGGGACAAGTCGGCCATTTTTCACAATTTTATTTGATAAGAGACACTTTATATTGTTTGAAATGTTGAAAGATATTGAATAAATGGGTGACCATGCATATATTCGACCCCAATTTCATCAACGATACATGAAACCAACGCGAGAATGAATAAAAAGTCATGACCATTAATTCTTTCACGTGATGAAACCATCACGTGAAAGAATTAATGGAAGCAAATAAGACAGCTACGCTGCTGATTAAAGAATCAAAAGCCTTGTACTACAATAAGGCAGTTCTAAAAGCAATTTCCGAACGTTATGATAGTTATTAACTTATCAGCTTTATATTACTTATTTTTAATGTAGATTTTTTCCTGCTCTCATCTAAAAGCTCTGTTTTAGAATTAAGCTTATATGAAGGACCCATTTTAGCAAAGGAGAAACGGTACTTTACCATCGTCGGTGTGCGTGCTCTACCAATCTAAGAAGATTTTGCGTGACTAACACGCTGATATAATATAATAGGCTACTTACCTTTCTAAATTTGACTACATAAATCGCTAAAAAAACTCTAAAGTATGAATTACACATAATATTATCTGATTCCCCATTACTTGATAAACAGTAATGTCCAAATTGAATTTTGCATAATAAATTGATCTCTTGTGTTATATTTTTCAGATAATTTATCTGACGTAAAATCTATTCGCTACCTAAAATATGCAACAACTGAGGAATAGATTCTTAAGATATAAGAAAAAGATACAGTTTTGTAGAGCTTAACGCAATTTATTCTTGCTTGATATTTGTAAACTCTTTAGACAACTTTGTATCATGAATAAATCGTCACAAGTTACCACATAAAACACTAACTCTTAATGGGCTTTTAATGAACATCTAAAACCTTTCTAGTTGAATTGAAAGTAAAATGTTGATCGATCAATTTGATATCGCCAATGACTGTTCATCATATTTGCCATTTTCTATTTTCTAACGATGTCAATTCTTAATTCATTTTACTCATATTTCTTAAATTAATTCAACAGTTCAAAGAAAAGTACCATTTGACGAATCTTTGCAAATACTTTTATAAAATGTTATGTACGATATATGGCATTGTAATAAAATCTATTCAAAAAGTGCAATAAACAAATAGAAATGTACTTCTAAAACATTCAAATATACAAGGTTCAGAATTTCAATCATGCAGTAGATGATAGAAAACCTTATAATATTCCCATGATAGGTGAAGCTAATTATGTAAAATAACAAACACAAACGTTCTCTTACTGTTACCACGGCTAAATCACAAACTTTGCCATTAGTCAAAAGAATGCTCAAGGGGTTCCTGCCTTTATATGTGTATTACATCGTGCCATCATTGCTGACTAGTAAATGTAAAATCCAGAGGATTTATTGTGATTTAAAGACCGTTTGAAAATCACGGAGATTACAATTAAATAAGAGATGAGTGAAAAGGTTATCTGCCTTGACGTGAAGTCCACTGTGACATGGATGATTAATAAAAATGAGCCTTACCAATTTTACAAAATCACTGCTGTAACAGGTAAATGTGTCGTAATCCATCAATAACAATCTATTAAATCGTACACTGCTTTAAAATAGAATTCGCCTGCTTCCTATATATCAAATGTATAAAGGTAATGCATGTCCTCCCTTCTAAAACAGATAAATGTTACAGCCTTTTTTCCAATGTAGAATTGCGATTAAACGTCCATAACAAAGAAGCAATTTGATTTTTTAACCTCGTTTTCGATTATTTAGATTACCAAACCTGATACCACTTTGAATTTTTCTTTTCAAGTTTCTTTGTTCTTTCCTTGATATCTTTTAAATTTGTTTTTAAGATTCTGTATCCGTCATTCTTCTTAATACATATTATGAACTTTACCTTCGGAGTGAAAGCATAATTAAAATCAAACGGTGTATTTGGCTTCCTGGAATATATTTCTATACCTTCTGTAAGGCATGCAGATAAAAGCTCATCAGTTATTTCTATTTCCGGTGAAACTGCATGAATAGAAACAACTCTATTGTTTTGGCGAACTTCTTCTGCTTGTCGATACTTTACCAATGCTTCACAGGGCTTAGCTTTTGCCAGAGATAAGCGCTGCATCTCAACTGGTTGAGGTTCCTCACTGTGCCTCAGACACATAACACTGTTGAAAATACAAATAATAATAATAATAATAATAATAATAATAATAATAATAATAATAATGATGATGATAATGATGATGATGATGATTATTATTACAAGTTTAGGGCCACAAAGAATTATATAATTATTATGTTGCATACAGTCGCCAAGTGGCTTGAAGAATTATACGAAATAAAATAGACGTATGGGTCCTGTTGGTTGATTAGCAATGGTACGTCTTACCATTCTCTGTGAAATAAAAAAATGCCACAATAAATTCTTTGTTCTTCAGCGGATGATATCTTGTCCGATCGATGCAATATTCCTTATGCTGACACTGAAAGTGTCTAAACCACAAGTGTAGCGGCAAACACTATTATTTAGTGATCCAATAACGATATTGAGGGTAATTGAGCTTTCCCGATAATTTTGCTCTATTATATCTGAGAAACATGCGAAATTAGTGCAATTTTTACGAAACAATTCTTCACGGGACGACTATTTTTCTTCTTTATGCTATCCTTGAACTGAATCACTAGATTGATTTTCTTTGATACAGTTATGAGGTTTTAAGAAATCATGTCGGGGCGTCATATACAGAGTGGAATGTGATGGTATTATTTCGTTTGCGTCATAAACCACAGCAAGTCATTCTCGCAGTGGTCCAAATACTCTAATATCAAAGACGTTTGCTGATTTGGAATGATATTTTCTCAGTCTGCTTGTTTAAGTTCCAGGGAAAAAAATCAATCATATCCAAGAAAATACCATTTGTAATTATGACTACATGTAATTGTCGTTTGCCTTCCTGAACGTCTGTGCTACATGTACACGACGCCTGGTACACGAGACAATAAAACGTTACGCTACACTTACTGATGAAAAGTACTCTAATATTGGGTATAATTTCATTGCCCCCAGCTCACCCAGTCAGGGGAGCTCGTGAAACCGCAAAACAAAAGTGATCGACAATAGCTCGTACAACATAACAATAATCAAAACTTGATTTATATTGCACATTTTGAAGTCGTTTTCGATATTTGTCATTATAAGATCAAATAAAATCTTTATTTTACTATATATTACCCGAATGTGATTTGAAAATAGCGTGTGCGAGCCTAATGTCAACCATAGGTCAACATTTTCTGCACGGCAATCTTATATGAGCGTGTTCCCTTTTTGCAACTATTAAAGTACCCTTTTGAGGACAGTACGTCTTGGTTCATACAATCATACAGTTAGGTGACGTTGACATCGATTTTCTGTGGACACACGAGCGATGAGATGTCGCTGCCATATTAGTAAGATGCAGGCTTTTGAAATCAGCGTTGTCGTTTTTTTAATCATGGCGGTACGGTTATTCTTGCAAACAGTAAAATTTAAGTATTTCAAGGTTATATTACAGTACTGTGTTAAAAAGCAAAATGCCCCATTTAATTCGACTGTGTGAATTTTGTGTGTACGTCTGCATGTTTTAACCCGAATTTGTGCATTACTCGCACAGTACGCATAAAACCACTCTGCGTTCTCTGCATTGCGTCAAATTACTGCGTCTCGCGTCTTTTAGTCTGCTTATATGAGCATGCGGAATTGAGTTCAATGCGCGTGAAATCAGTCACGCCAATAGTGCACTCGCAGGCCTCAACCGTTTTGTCACTGAAGCGAGCTGAGTTCTTATAAAAATGAGTGTTTACTCCAACAGCTTGATCTCAAAGCAGTGGAACTTTCAGGAAATCATAATGAATATTGTTCACCTGCTCTCTGTTCTCATGAACTGACTGACTGTGAACCTATCTGGCCAAGAAAGTGAGGTAACCGATGTACACTCGGAATATGAATGTGGTTTCACGTCGTTCTGTGATTTGGTTCAAAATTGTCATCTTTTCATCAAATATAGAGAGGAGTAACAAAGTTTGGAATAGTACGTGACATGAGCATTGTAAAGATGTAATTTACACGAAAAGATATTAAAGAACATAGCTGAACGTAAGCTGAAAAATGAGTTGACTTGTTTATTACAAATTACTGTTGACTGCTGTCCAGCATGTACGGTTAGCGTTAGAGTTTTGGGGATGGCGAGTTGAACTTGTTCCTGTGCAAATGTAACAATTCCCTGCTGGACAGCGTGTCAACATGTAATGCCACCATAGACACACAGCGAATAAGTGAAAGAGTTTTCACTGTAAGCTAAATAGTTGGAAGAATATTCTTTCTGACATGAAATGTGGATGCTAGAAACGTGTTTTGACATATTATTTCTATGTCCGCCCGCGCCTCTGTACAATGAGAACCTTCTATCGTATTCAACTCAAGGCAGCCGTTGCTGCACTTTCGTAGCCCTGCAACCCCCTTGAAGGGTAGGTGCGGGGTTACGAAACTGCAGCAAGGCAGCCGTATGGTACATGAATTAATTCTGACATCGCTATAGTGAGACATTTCGAGTACAGTCCTCTGATATTTACACCAGCTTGTCAGAGACTCAGCAAGGTACAATTTCTATCAGTTGTTGTATAAAAAAGTGTCTACTTTATGGTGTACCTTGTCTGTATACCTATGACATGAGTAGCACGGGTGCTAGGCGTGATATTGTATTTGTATTGTGTACAGCAGCTATAACAATTGTCGGTCTTGTATAACTGAAATTATTTTTAGAAAATATTTGTCCTGATGGATGGACTTTGACGCTATTCTGGGGGATGTGTACAATTTAGTAAAGTATGTACCAGAGATTGATTTTTCCTAAAAAAACAAGTCATTGACAATGACATAGTCCCCACTTGTAATAGGAGTATTAGTCTTGATGGGGCAGGGAAATGTGGTCATTGAGAAGATTCACTGGAGTGTATATGTTGACATCTATGGGCACATAGGTCTTTGTCGTTGTTCCCATTTTGAAACACATGCGGCATGTCTCAGTTATGGTTCTAAATCGGGAAAAAAGATCAGACCTGTAGCTGTATTGGCCAGCCATGAAATACATATGCGCATAATAAATGAGGTACAAGATGTGACATCTTAAGGTCTAATATCCTATCAAAATTGGAGGGTATAGAACTTGTGGTTACTGAGTTATGCATATATATGTATAATCAAGGTCAAAGGTCATCGAGGTCACATGACATTTTGAAAAAAATTGTATTGCTAATTAATCCCTATATGCCAAAAACCAGACCTCTAGCTCTATTTGCTTGCCCAGAATTAGATATGTGCATAATTAATGAGGTAAAGCGTGTGTTGTCATAAGGTCTCCCATCCTACTAAATATAAAGGACATAGCACTTGTGGTTACTTATTTATTGACATAAACGTAAATTTTAGGTAAAAGGTCATCGAGGTCACATGACATTTTGTCAAAAAACTTCTATTTTATAGTTATCCCTATATACCAAAAATCAGACCTCCAGCTCTATTGGCTTGCTCAGAATTAGATATGCACATAATTAATGTGGTACAGTATGTGGCATCATAAGGTCTCCCATCATACCGTATATGAAGGGTGTACCACTTGTGGTTACTGAGTTACGGACAAATATGTATATTTCAGGTCAAAGGTCATTGCGGTCACGTGACATTTTGTCAAAAAATTGTATTTCTAAGTTATCCCTATATACCAAAAATCAGACCTCCAGCTCTATTGGCTCGCTCAAAATTAGATATGTTCATAATTAATGAGGTACAATATGTGGCTTCGTAAGGTGTCCAATCATACCATGCATGAAGGGTGTAGCACTTGTGGTTACTGAGTAATGGATAAATATGTATATTTGAGGTCAAACGTCACCGAGGTCACGTGACATTTTGTCAAAACATCTGAGATATCTGCGTGAACTAATGGACGAACGGACGGACATGACCCAATCTATAAGCCCCCCTGGACTTCATCCGTTGGGACAAAAAACTGTGTCACTGCATCCTTTTTGCAATATGAATACGATGAGAAACTAAATTTTTATTTTTCTTGGCCTTATACATGGGAGTTTATGGAGAACTGCCTTATACATGGGAGTCTATGGAGGTGTAAACTAAAAAGTCCTGTAGCACGGCCAAATTTGATCGCATTGTGAAACAAATCGTCGTGCATCTGTATGCGGTAGGGTACTATCCTTGTGCGAAGTTTGAAAGAAATTGACCAGGGCATGTCTGAGATATCTGCGTGAACGGACGGACGGACGGACGGACATGACCAAACTTATAAGTCCCCCGGACGGTGTCCGTGGGGACAAAAAACATTCACCTTAGACTTCATCTGTTCTCATAGGATTATATACCACCACAAACAAATATCAGATATAGTGAATCAGGTGTAATTCATAAATAACGGCCAAATGATAAATGAATTTTCATCAGCATAATATCCAAATGATGTCAATATGCAAGCTGGTATGAAAATTTGACGAGTTGTTTTTGACATGTAATCCAAGTGTTTTGGTGATATTCTTACCCTGTTGTTAATAATGTCAATACTTACTGCCCTAAACGTCAATGCTACTAGGGAAATAAAAATGGTATTTACAAATATTTCTGCAAATGAGAAAAGGCGCCCCTATTAACAGCACGTTTTCACAGCTGAAATGTTGATTTTCATCTATTTTAAGGGAACATGATACAATAGCAGAACGCCACAACCTTAGCGCATGATCTGTAGGTACATAAGTAATTTTCACTTGCTATTGAAAGTCAACTGCTATTCCATACTTTACATTACAAAGCTATTAATATTTAGTTCCCACATCTTGATCTTTCCGTGCTATAATGGTGTGCACAGATATAAGACATGTAGTAGTATCATGTTGATTAACGTATTTAGGCTGATATGTGAAGAAATAGTTCATCAAATTTCATTACAACTCGGTAAAAATGTTGAGCTCACATTACTTTAACATTTGAATGAGGACATTTATAAGCGTCATTCAAGTTCCAATTCGCGATTCAATGACTTTTCCTAATTAGTGGCCTGTGTCAAGAAATACAACATAAAATTTAATGAAACTTGATATATTGATATTGATCTTCAAGTGTTGTAATACTGTTCAAAGACATTAAGACCCCCCTGGAGGGGAGGGGGTGAATGCAGCCTTGCAGAAGAATATAAAATTGTATTCTACATGCGTTTCTGACAGCCATTCCGAGCCACTTTGATGGCAACATCAACTTATACTAATTTGCATATTTGATAGTCTTTACTAATCAGTGAAATTTAACAGGAAACTCTGAAACTTTAACAATAGGAACAATAGGAACATCTAAAAAAGCGTCTCCTTACTAAGTGGGTATCATGAACGGAGGGTCAGACACATATACAATATCAACAAAAGATCATCACGAACAACATTGCAGTATGTGACAGATTTGGACTTAAAGTATCAGAGAAAGAACAAAAACTACCACCAATGTACTGGATACCCAAGATGCATGAGAACCCGTCCGGAGCTCGCTTCATTGTAGAATCAAGCACTTGCAGCACTAAACCACTCAGTAAGGCGGTTTCTAGTGTCTTTAAATTAATTTTTGAACAAGTACACAAATTCCATCTTAAAAGTAAATTCAACAGCAACATCAAAAATTTCTGAGTTGTGAAAAATTCTTTTCCAGAAATTGAAAAGTTGAACGTCATCAACACTAGGTAAAAGGCCAAATGCATCTCAACATTCGATTTCAGTACACTATACACCAAAATTGAACATACGGATCTAATGAAAGAATTGTATAATGTAGTTGACTTTGTATTTGAGGGTGGAACTAAACAATATATTGATTTCTCTTCTTCTAAGGCATTTTAGCGCAAAGAGAAACAAAGCCTCTGTTTTTCTCAGGCATCACTAAAGTCTGCTATAGAACATCGTATACTTGAAAGCTATTTCCATATTGGCAACAGACTCCTTTTACAAACCACAGGCATTCCTATGGGTATTTACCCAGCACCATTTTGGGCAAATTTATATTTACACAGGCATGAGTATAGATTCATGTCAAAACTCATTCATACTGATATAGCTCGTGCTCGGAAATTTCATGGATGCGCACGATTCATCGATGACATATGTCTTCTAAATGATGGTGGAGAGTTTTGTAGATCATACGAGCAAATATATCCTGCAGAGCTCACGTTGAAGTGTGAGCATAATGGACAACATGCTACATTTCTTGAATTGGACATATCTTTAGTAGATGGAATATTCGTCTATAAACTCTTTGACAAGCGCGATGATTTCAAGTTTTCTATAGTGCGAATGCCAGATCGACAAAGTAACATCCCTTCGTACATTTTTTTATGGCACTGTATTGTCAGAATATCTCCGCATTGCTCATGCAACACTTCTAATAGAAGATTTTCTTCAAAACGTTGCCATCCTGTACAACAGGATGTTGTCTCAAGGAGGACAGCAACATAAACTCATCAGACAGTTTCATAAAGCTATCTCAAGACATCCTCAACTTTTTGAAAAATTCAATGCAACACCGAAAGACATCATATATAACATCAGACTCAGAATAGCGTAAGGTGTGATGGTACCTGATCAGTACTGCTTGGGGAGCCAAGGCAGTTGACTGTATTGTTTTCAAATCCCTGAAACGGTCGCCTTGGTAAATAATTGATGAACACTTAGGAGATTTTGATGATGTTATTTCTTTGCTGTATATTAATTTTTATAAACTAATCCTGCTGATGTCATATCTTCATCATTCATATGACACAACCATAGAGAACCCATAATGATCTATTGCTTGCACTTACATGACGTTTCTTTACATCATTGCTGTATTTATTTCCCTCCGAGTGAATTTAAACTGTTTAACTACTTTTGACTATATATATATATATATATATATATATATATATATATATATATATATATATATATATATATATATATATATAAATATATATATATATATATATATATATATATATATATATATATATATATATATATATATGTATATAACGGGGTAATGATGATGTTGCCTTGGGCGTTGAAGGAGTGTAAGGACGGTCGGTTGAGGGCAGCTAGTGCTAAACACTACACAACAGTTTTGAGGCTGATGACTGATTGAAGACTTACCAGTACACATGGTGCCGAAAGAGATATACATGGCCTACTGCCGAGTAATGACAGCTACTAAATAATAATCATATAGCATATTGTCACATTCTTCCCTCGTTATTTTAATACAGACAAGGAGTTTAAGAACCAGTTCAGAAAAGCAGTAAAACCAAACAACTGGACATTGCTCTCCCTTGTCATTATACTGACACAAAACTGCATCAATTCCATAGTAAGATGCATTTGCATAGTAAGATGCATTTGTCATCACACCAAACGGTATATTATGGTCTTGAACCATCAGGAGTGGTGATGAAGCTAAAGCACCTTTCAACCTATTGAAATCATCTCCACAGCACTGAGTCCATTGTTAATTGGCTGGGCTGTTTGTACATGTAAGTCAATCTATAGACCCGAACTGTCAGAGAATTTAATAATTATCTTCTGGTAATATCCTTCTGATCCTAAAAATGACCTGACACCACGCTTTGTCTCTGATAAAGGATAGTGCACGATATCATCAACCTTATCTGGCATAGGTTTTATTGTCCACTTCTGGTACTGTAACCTATAAAAGAAACCTCGCTTCCACACATATCATTTGGCCGGTCTAGCAGTTAGTTTACAACTATGTAAGCTCTTAAAATACTACGCTGATGTTTGGAGTCATCCTCCAATTAGTGATCATAGGGACCAAAGCCATCCCTGTATGCTCTTTCCCCTTGGGCTGTCTTAGTCTTATCCATTAGTCCCTGGAATGTGAGCGGTGTTTCCTCATCCCAAATGGCATAACGGTAAACTCGTGCAGTTGAAAAGGGGTGATTTAGGCGGACTTCTGTCATGCACGCTTGCTCAGGGAAATTCGCAAATAACCTTTTGTGAGATCAATAATCGAGACAAGGGCGAGACAAAATTTGGTCCACAAATTTCCTTAATCACTTTTGGAAATGCTTATGATCCTAAAAAGCTATCGAGTTTCTATAATCAACAACGTATCTGACCCACCATCTGTTTATTGACTAAGAAGATATGCGATGCCCACCATACTTTAAGATCCATCAATAATTTGCGCATCAAGCACTTTCTGCAGTCGTGTTCAAACAGTCTATGTAGTTGCCTGAGTTAGACATAACTTCTGACAACTTGAGGTTTCGTAAGTAGTTATCACATCGTGTTCCACATGTTTAGTGCCACTATGCACATAAGTCATCATTGTACTCTTTCATTAAGCGTAACAACTACTCTGGCTGTTCTGAATTTACCGAATCTGCTTGTGAAAAGGAAGGAGGGGAGGGCAACTATCACGTCCGAAACAGTCGGAAAATTTACAGAAGATCTCATCTCATTATCATTGGGATATCAAACTGTTCGACCCCGAGGTCAACTTGACATCACGAAATTGGCTAATTGTCTCTTTATTTTCCATCTATCCCTCAATAATTGACTTCTTGTTCTTTAAACTGCTGGTAAACTTGTTGTGAACTCTGGCAAACATGAAAACGTTTCTCAAATCACTTGTTCATTTGCTTTGAAACTGAGTTGACAGGTTCCTGAAGTAAAAAAATAAGATTTATTAAAATTTTGGTGAACTTTGCATATAATTGCATTTTGGACCAATTTGCGCCCTTTGAATGAAAACAGTCTTCTGAGAATGCTTCTGCCTAATTAGTGATTGAAAGAGAATTTTCATAAATGATCATGCTTTTAAAAAGACCTATCGATATGGACAAGTTCTAACCAGGGTGGGTTTCTCTTGCTCTAACCTGATATTTGTGTCAAACCCCAAATTGATGCCCTAGTTTAAATTGAGGAGGAATGTTTTTGTACCAGCAACACAATTACTGTCCTTAACTAGTAACTTAATCTGAGCGTAATAAAGTAGTATGGCATGTTGCAGCTTACCATTGCACATGCCTCCCGATGGGTTTACATTTATAGAGTGGCTACATTTATTCGACGGAAATGCAGTATTGTTCTCTACAAGCTATCTAAGGCTTGAGAAGCTCAAACCAAATATAAATAATAATAGACGCCATATGTAGTAATATTGGTGTATAAATAAAACAAACAGTACTAACATTACGACTGGAACTATTGTGGCATATTTGGATATCAAATGAATGATGTTAATGATGTTATCATCACATCCATAGGGCATAGTTGTGCCAAGTTCAGTAATCCAATAATGTTCATGTTGCTTGCGGTAGCTCCTGCTGAGTTTGGAATTATTAGAAAGATGATAGATTTTTCTTAATAATCTTACTTTCATGTTTAGTATAGAATGTCGAGGACCGTTAAAATGAGTGTATAGGCATAGGTCGGGTATACTTGTATTTACCATATATGTAAGGCTGAATTTAGCTGTATCTAATTGCATTTGCAGCAAAAACAGAAGAATTCAGGTTAATACAGTCTGTATGATACTCTTTCCATGCAGTCAAGTGGCGATATGTTCCAACAAATTAAAAACATCGATTTGATATTGCAACAAAAGGTGTACAAGAATCGGCTTTGGTTGACAATAAAATTTGTGGAATGGTCCGGAATTTCTATCAAAAGAAGAATCACATTGACCCGAGAACATTTTAATCCGAGAAATAAAAAAAACAAAGCTAAGTGAATCCTCTTTTCCAGAAGATCAATCGTACGTGAGCACCACATCGACGATAGGTAACTACGCCAAAGAAGTTAAATCCACAAAGGATTATGCTCCATTTTGGATTCTATCAGATTACTTAGGGATCCTGAAAGAATCCATTGTATATTCGGGATTCCAAGTGCTTGATGATATAAATAATTACAGATGCCATATGTAGTAATATTTTGTATAAATACACCAGATATGAACTCAATGTGCTCACGTGTTTGACAGCAGATTTATTAGTCCCCTAGTCCCCGCGGACATAGTCCGGGGGACTATTAGATTGGGTACCGTGCGTCCGTGCGTCCGTGCATCCGTAACTCAAAGATGCAAGACCCAATTTTATTCAAACTTGGTATAAGGACAAGGTACTCTGGGACACATATACACGTCAATTTCTTATGTAGGTCATTTTCCCCCACACTCATCATGACCTGAGTTCAATTAGCCTAGAACATTCTTAAGGTCACTGCCCTTAATGACCTCACAACCTTGAATTCAATTAGTCATGTTTGGAATGTTCTAGAAATTTACTGAACTGTGCAAGAGAGACAATTTTAGGACAGTAATTAGCATGTCAATAAAAGTTGTAAATTGTTCTTATATGCCCTTATGTAAGCACATGGGTATAAATAGGGACGTGCACAGCTTGCAGTCAGACTTTTGGGATTGTGTCTCTTGTGTGTTACTTCAAGTCTTTGGAAACTCCAGAAGTATTAACTTCAAGACTTTTCAAGACCTTCACTGCCAACGCTGGATTTATACTGTGGACTTTGTGCAAATTCAAGCCTGCAAGCCAAAGGACTGTTCACTCATTGGACTGACTGTTACAGCTCTGAGACTGGAGTGTTGCCGTCCCAGCTGAGATAAGTAGTCTATACACTTTTAAAGCTTGTATTCTATCCCTGACTTAGCAATCAGTTTTATTTTCGTGATAAATTTCGTTTTACACGTAAACTGCTGAGTTTACCCTTTTGTTCGTTTTCTCTGCACATAACATTTTGTTTTGCAATACGATCCAATATGGCGGCCTGGCGGCCATTTTGTTGCGATCTTTTTCATGTTTAGAGCCATTATTTACTCAGACATGCACAGACTTGTTTTTATCAAACTTGGCACAAATACAATGTGCTATCATCATACATATGCATGTCAATTTTTGTTGCGATATGCCCCAATATGGCCGCCTGGCGACCATTTTGTTGCAATTTTTTCATGTTTAGAGCCATTATTTACTCAGACATGCACAGACTTGTTTTTATCAAACTTGGCACAAAGACGATGTGCTATCACATACAAATGCATGTCAATTTTTTGCGATATGTACCAAATATGGCCATCTGGTGGTCATTTTCTAGCGTTTTTTTCGTGTCTGATTCTATTACGCAGACATGCCTGATCTGATTTTGTTCAGACTTGGCGCAAGGATAATGTACTATAACAAATATGCATGTCAATTTTTGTTGCAATACGTCCCAAATATGGTCGTCTGGCGGCCATTTTGTTGTATTTTTTTTCTCGTGTCTGACTCTCTGTTTCTGACATGCCTGGTCTGATTTTGTTCAAACTTGGCACAAGGACAATGTACTACGACATACATATGCATGTCAATTTTCGTTGTGATACGCTCCCAAATATGGCGGTCTGGTGGCAATTTTTTTGCATTTTTTTTGTGTCTGACATTATAACGCAGACATGCCTGATCTGATTTTGTTCAAACTTGGCACAAGGACAATGTATTATGTCATACATGTGCATGTCAATTTTTGTTGTGATATGCCCCCTATATGGCCGTCTGGCGGCATTTTTTTGCATTTTTTCGTGTCTGACTCTATTACGCAGACATGCCTGATCTGATTTTGTTCAAACTTGGCACAAGGACAATATACTATGACATACATATGCCCGTTAATCTTGTTGCGATTCGCCATCTGATGGCCATTTTTTGCTTTTTTTTTGTGTCTGACTCTCTGTGTCTGACATGCCTGATCTGATTTTGTTCAAATTGGCTCAAGGACAAGGTAGTACACAATAATTCCTGTACTATTGTAACTATCATTCTCGTCTCTATACAAGTGTGAGTTGGGGAGGTTGGTGTGTGCATTTATTTTATTTTTTTGATATTTGCGTTTTGGAGGGCGTGCTTAGACTTGGGGTCTGATTTTATTCTTACTCAAGACAACAACCACAAGTCGTCCATACTGATGGGCCTGAAGAAAACATTCTTTTTATGGCCTGTACAGCAAGGTGTGGTACGGGACAAACCCAGTCCACTTTTCACAGAGCTAATACTATAACCCTATCTGATTTGGGTAGACTACAGTGAAGCATACCTGATTTCAACAGATCAAAGGCTAACGTTGCTGAACTCAAAAAATATCATACAATTAAATATGCCCCGTGTTGTGGTACATTCTTGATAGCTGCCAAACAACAGCATATCCAAGGCCTGTCTGGGTGACTTGGCAACGTACCCTTTCCATTGGTCCCTGCTTGAGCCTTATGCACATACCTTATTGTGGTCTTCCTATCAATGCTACAGCAGTGTTTTTTGGTGGATGTATGTAACTATGGGACCAACATGCTTTCTTGTATTTAAGTATGTTTCAACTATTGGATTTATGCACTTTCAATGTATTACAGTGACAGAGTTTATATTTGGCGGGGACTATGTCATTGACAATGACTTGTTAACAGTAGTACGCTTCACAGAATGTTGGATATCCAGTACACAGACTAGAAAATTTTAGCATTTATTGAACAGAACAACTTGACCTACTAATGTGACCCCATGAATGGAAGGAATGACTTTCAGTTTGACAAAATAACGAACTTAGTTATCAAGCATTGAAATTGACTTCTGATGACCCAACATGTATTGACATTTGTCAGACACTACTCGACGGATGAAATACTACAATATGACATGAATTACTGCGTACTTTTTGACTGTTATGAAGTTGTGTAAAACAATTGTACGTTTGACCTGTCTCATATAAAGTGACAAACAACGACCA
The DNA here is from genome assembly GCA_001465055.1 of Ptychodera flava. Lineage (NCBI taxonomy): Eukaryota > Metazoa > Hemichordata > Enteropneusta > Ptychoderidae > Ptychodera > Ptychodera flava. The sequence goes on from LD347525.1 coordinate 41,894, forward strand.
AGGAGATGTTACGCAACATTTGCAGACCTCAGGATAATCACTAACCAAAACAAGAGAACAAAGACAGAAATTGTATATTCTGACAGCAGTTCAATTGAGCACACTACGCGGAGTGGAAGACAGACTTCTGATAAGACTAACTGTGTATACGGTCTATTGCCAGAGTAACTATCTCTGATGAGGATTTATTGTATAATGTTTTTCAATATTCCTGTCAATAAACCCAATTCATACCAATATAATCGACATCCGTGTTAGGCGTGTAATAAGAACAATCAGATATTTGTTATATCATTATATGTAGCAGGTTTCATCAACTTTCTCTCAGAACTCTCAGAGTTAAATAACTAATTACAAAACTTTATTTCTTATGTAAATGAGCTAATTATTAACTTGACACACCCAATGCTTCTCAGTACAATTAAATATTTATCAGATCAATATCTGTTTAAAGTTTTATCAAATATAATGCTGTAATTTTGGAGTAATATCACTAATTACAAAGTTCATTAAATATGCAAATGAACCCTTAATTAACTCCACATAACTAAATGCTTTCCACCACAATTAGATATCTGTCAGATCAGTGTCTGCAACTGATTTCATCACATTTGGTGCAGTTATTTGGGAGTTATATGACTAATTACAAAACTTCATAAAATATGCAAATAAGCTACTTCTTAACTTGACACTGCCAATTGCTTGTCAGTACAAATAGATATTAATCAGATCAATATCTGTACCAGATTTCACTGACCTGGGTGCCGTAATTTGCTAATTACAAAGTTCATTTAATATGCAAATGAACCCTTAATTACCTTGACACTACTAAATGCTTTACACCACAGTAAGATATCAGTAAGATTTGTATCTGCAGCAGAATTCATCAAATTTGGTGCAGTTTTATCGGAGTTATATGACTAACTATAAAACTTCATAAAATATGCCAATGAGCTATTTATTAACTTGACACTGCCCAACGCTTCTTAGTATAATTACATATATATCAGATCAATATTCGTTGCACGTATCATCAAGTTTGGTACAGGAATTTTAGAGTTATGTCACTAATAACAAAAGTTCATTAAATATGCAAATGAGCAGATAACTGACATGACACTTACAGTATCATCATAATGTTCTGAGATTGTCATCTGTGAAAAGTTTCATTAAATTTTGTGCTGTATTTCCTAATATATGTCTACACTGTCATTACCGTCTCCATAGGGAAACCATTGTACGGAAAAACAATATTGCATAACTTCATTAATATGCAAGTCACACTATCAAAATCTAATCAGTTCTAGCAAGTAGCATATGGTACCTGTGTACCAAATCTGACTTGAATCTGATCAGGCATTTTGGAGTAATCGTGTAAACAGACAGACAGACAGACAGACAGACAGACAGACAGACAGACATACACGGACAGACAGGCAGACAGACAGACATCGCTATGACATTAGCCCACGTGTGAACACGTGAGCTAATATAAACTGTATTAACATCACGATTGGAACTAATTTGGCATAATAAGATATCAAATTAATGTTGGTTTAATCAGCAAATGTAAGATCATCTTCTTTCCCTTTTTGCAATTTACTTGATTTTCTCAGTTATTTATACTATATCTACTTTCAGCTATATAACACATATCAATTTTGATAAACCGGAACAATTAAGCGATCAAATTATTCTAAATAAGTTCTAATCGTATGTACCCCGAATTATGCTTAAAAAAACGTATGAATTGCTGCAGGCACGTTGGCTGGAAATGTACGCATATACAGTCAAAGGTGATTTACAAAGATAAAGAGGACCATAATGAACTACTGATTGTTAGTGATGGTACCAGGTGCCGTGAATGGGTAAGTGTACCCTTGCAGTATGCTACACCCGTCAAGAATGGTCCCAAAATTGTGTAAATTGTATGACGTGATACAGTATATAAATCACTGTAATAAGTCAAAGCCTAGAATGCTGTCGCTGATCATTTGAGTGACCGAGGAGCCGTATTTGGCCAAAATGTTGTCATATCGACCATAGAACTTTTTGAAAGTCATCAGCAGTCTATTTGGTGTATATCCCTGTCTCACTTGTTTTAATGCCAGTGACCTGTCTCATTTGTAAATCGGCGTAGGAATCACAAGCTCTACAATATTTGAGAAGTTGAGACAGGTAAATACTATAAGCAGATGCAGACGGAACATTACTTGAAACTCAAAATCGAAATCATCCCCTTTGTCATACAGCTTAGCGTGTAACACATTATTACCCGCTCATAGGAACAGATCGATATATTATGCTGAGTTCTTACCCTTGGTTGTGTCTTTAATTTTCAACTCATCAGGATAAATATGATGTAAGTAATTTGATATTGTCTAGACTAATATAAAATATATCATTTGAATAAAGATGAACCAGAGCGAGATGAACTAGAGTAAGACTGTTACACTCTTTAGTTTTTATCCTAACCTTGTATGGTTGATAATTTGTCGATCGTTACTGTCAATATCCGTGAAATTTGAGATTCTCTAAAGCGAAGGTAACTTTTTAATTGGTTACGAAAACGAAATTGTGATGCAATCTTACTTCAGGAAACACATATTGTCTTTTCATTTGACTGCTGATGGAAAGGTAAATATTTGCATGAGTTCTGTTCGTCTCAGAGCCCGTGGTGGTGTTTCTATACTCTTTAAGTCCGGTCTGAGTGTAAAAATCTTGGATAATTTGCAGAAGACTGTAGATTTTATTCCTCAATTGTTGCGCTTCAGGAACTCCTTTCTCTATCTGCAACATATATGCACCTAATTCTATCGGAGAACGTAGCTCTTTTCTAGAAAAGATTCCTGTCTGGTTAACTAATTTAGATTTAATTAAATTGATAATAGATGGAGACTTTAAAGTGGCACTGCCACTTTGTAACATTTTTAAAACACACTTTTAAATGTCAACGGTCGGTATTTGACGTGGCGACTGCTCGCGGATCGCGATATATCGATAAAAACATGTCATTTCCCGAGCGTATTTTTCATATCCCGAAGTTTCACGATCGTTTCTGATTATGACCCGAAATCCCCCAAGGTTTGATGTTGTGCTGATTGACGTTTTTCTAGGGAGTCAATAATAAGTTCGAACGACGTAATTAATTAACCTCCCGCTGCAAATACTTTCTATACAGCATTATGCCTTTACCCAAGGTAAGTTTTTTAAAACGCCTTAGTTTTCGTCGTTTTCTATATTCTCAATCAGTTGTATTATGTTTTTAAAATCCGTGGCACAATCCGGCCAACCAATAAACCAATTTGCATTTTCACAAAAGAAAATCGAAATTGAGCAAATTTTCAATTTTGAAATGGTTTTATCATCTTGATTATTAACTTTTAGGCCTGTTTCTATATTTAAAATCTTTGGGCTGAGATTAAAATATAGGAAACAAGTGTATACCACTGTGAGGATGATACTTTACGGCCATTGAAATTTCCCTCTGATAGACACTATTTCCCACAATGCATATTTCCGTTATTTCAATTTCCAATACACCAAATGTCCGCTTTTCCTATTTCATTTGGGGCGTGGTCCAGTATCATTTCATAATATGGCGGAAATAACTGTATCGGATTAGAATTAAGGTGTAACATTATCTTAGTGTGACCAAATGTACTTTGGGCGGGGCTTGGTTACGATAATTGGCACAAGATACTTTTAAAAATTAACGGGAATAAGAGAGTGGTCAGTTTCTTCGGCCTTGGAGGCCCGTGGATTCATGGGGATCACTCTGTTTTTCACTCTGGTGATCGGGTCACCTATTTCGAAACGCCCTTATAAGGGGATCAGTGTATTTTTAAATTTCGACATGGGCTCATACTTGCCTAAAATGCATCAAATGCATCATGCTAGCCATGAATTTCATCATTCAGTTTCATTTTTTCGGCGCGCCCTTCGGGCGCGTAGCTTAATAGGAGGTTATTACAAAATACCGCAAAGGATGCACGAGTACATGGGCGCAGCTAATCGCTCGACGCGAAGCCAAGGATGATGCACGGTGCCAATGTCCTACTGCATTCTTTGCGGTATTTTCGTGATAACCTTATTATTATACATCTTACATTCTTTACTTGGACATCAAATTGTCTAGCTGTGGAAACGCAGCTATCTGTTGGCGGGGTAGGGTGCGTGGCTATGCAGGTCATCAAAAGGTCAACCCCGCCTTTTGATGACCCGCATAGCGGCGCACACTACCCCGCCAATAATAGCTGCGTTTCCACAGCTACAAATTATCTGAGTAGCTATATAGTGACCGTTTTAGTGCAATGTCAACATTTTTTCTTCTGATTTATAGTGCAAATGTAAAACGCTATCTTAGACGGCTTCTGCAAGCTCTAAAGTGTGTGTACTACACAAGTACGTACAGAGAGTGTGAGGCTGAACAAACTATGACCAGTCCCTAACATCGTCTCACATACTAGAAGACAAGTTACGCGCTATCCATCAATGTCGCAAACTTGTACGGTTTAAAAATTGTGACTGCCATCAGCCAAATCAGAGTGCGGCATCCTAATTTAATTTTATCTGATTAGGGATTGGACATAAATTACAGGGGGGGGAGGGCCGGTGTTTTTTTGGGGGTGGGTCGCCATTTTTCGCACAAGCATAAAATTTTGTGTATGCCTATGAGGGAGGGTCACCTTTTTATGCATCAAAGCTGAAATTGCATGTGCACGTATTGAAGAATATAGAATACTGAAAAAATACTTCCTGGCACTTTCATTTTCTGCCATTTCAATTTTCAGTGCGCCCTTCGGGCGCAAGTTTAAGGGTATAATAAACAATGTATTGATGATCCAAATAGCCACATTGATTTAAGTTGTCATGATTTCTACTTATCCAACTCCTCTACTGTGCATAACTGTCCCCTATTATGACTCTTTCAATGACAATTCGGGAGATCATTTATTTGATATCATTCTCCCATTGGCAAAACATTGGGTATAGATCGGTGTCAAATGTTCATGTCGCTATATGTACATTTTTTGAGGACATTGACAGAATACAAACTATTCAGAATAGTGCAAAATGTCATCAATTACAACTGGAAGCTTCAGGTCGAACGACTTTTGAATATCAATTCAGGATCAGATAACCTATGAGTTATTTGTAGTTTCCACAAAGACTAAAAGGTATAGTGAATCAACATTTCGATGAATTTCCAAAATCAAATTTCTTGCACAACCATGGACTTGAAGCCACTCTAGTCTAATCATTAACATTAATACTAATAATTAAGTGTCATAAATGCACAAATTTACTTAGTTTTCTATTGGAAAAAAATATTCATAGTTTCATCATAGACTGCTATGCATATAGTGAATCGACATTTCAGTGAAATTCCAAAATTAAATTTCTTGCACAACCATGGACTTGAAACCACTCTGGTCTAATCATGAACATTAATACTAATAAATAGGTGAACATAAATGCACAGACTTACTTAGTATTTTATTGGAAAAAAATATTCGTAGTTTTGTCATAGACTGCTATGCATAGTGAATCGACATTTCAGTGAAATTCCAAAATCAAATTTCTTGCACAACCATAGACTTGAAACCACTCTAGTCTAATCATTAAAATTAATACTAATAATTAGGTGTACATAAATGCACAAATTTACCAAGTTTTGTATTGGAAAAATATCCATAGTGTCATTATAGACTGCTATGCATAGTGAATCGACATTTCAGTGAAATTCCAAAATCACATTTACTGCACAATCATGGACTTGAAACCACTCTTGTCTGATAATGAACTACTAATAATGGATACTAATAATTAGGTGTACATAAATGCACAGATTTACTTAGTTTTGTATTGGAAAAAAAAATTAATAGTTTTGTCATAGACTGCTATGCATAGTGAATCAACATTTCAGTGATATTCCAAAATCAAATTTCTTGCACAACCATAGACTTGAAACCACTCTGGTCTAATCATGAACATTAATACTAATAATTAGGTGTACATAAATGCACAGATTTACATAGTTTTATGTTGGAAAAAAAATTAATAGTTTTGTCATAGACTGCCATGTATAGTGAATCAACATTTCAGTGATATGCCAAAATGAAATTTCTTGCACAACCATAGACTTGAAACTACTCTAGTCTAATCATTAACATTAATACTAATAATAAGGTGTACATAAATGCACAAATTTACCAAGTTTTGTATTGGAAAAATATATCCATAGTGTCATTATACCGGTGAGGGCGCCGTAATGGCAGCCCACTATGATTTGCCGCTCCGCATTTTTACTGTTTCCACGGCGTTCAGTTGTTGTCTTTTCGTTTTATTCTACCATTATCCGCTCAACATAACCAAGACAGAAATTACCAGCTGTATTTTAGATAGTTTCCACTCCAACTTTCACGAGAATTCGCACATCGTGAGGTGTTCCACTCGTCACTCTGTCAA
>LD347525.1:50879-61926 GCA_001465055.1 Ptychodera flava
TATACCTGAGTTTTATTTGTTGATCTTTTTAACCATTTCTTTAGTTTTAGTTTTACCAGCTGTTACTTTTATTGAACATTTAAATTTACTGTTTTTATTTGTCACTTGTTTCTTTGTTTTTAATGTAAAGCGCATTGAGATATTTAAATATGTAATGCGCTATATAAGAAATAAAGATTATGATTATGATTATGATTTATTATGATATGCATACTCAATCGACATTTCAGTGAAATTCCAAAATCAAATTTCTTGCACAACCATGGACTTGAAACCAATCTGGTCTAATCATGACCATTAATACTAATACTTAGGTGTATATAAATGCACAGATTTACTTAGTTTTGTATTGGAAAAAAATTCCACTCTAGTCTAATCATAAACATTAATACCAATAATCAAATGTACATAAATAGACAGATTTGCCAAGTTTTGTATTGTAAAACAATCAATCAAGTACAATTATGTCAATTTTTCAGGGTCCATGTATGCACAAAGAGTGCATATTATTAATTGTGAAAGCATTTTTTTCACAGTTTTGTCATTGACTCCCATGTATAGTGGATCAACATTTTGAGTGAAATTCCAAAATCAAATATCTTGTTCACACGTGCACTTGTAAACAACCTATGCTAATCAAGTATATTTATATTAGTTGTTAATCATCTATAGATTAACAGATATTGCTAGTTTTATATTGGGAAATACACGTTCATAGTTTTCTTTTAGTCAACTACCATATATAGTGAATCAACATTATCGATGAAATCTAAAAATTACGTTGTTTGTACACGCATGCACTTTTTACCTGCCACTTCAAGCAAAGTACACTTACATGAATTATTACACACATATGATTTGAAATGTTTTGGACAAAGCAGTGTATCAGCCACATTTTGCCTTCCTTTTGGAAGGGGATTTCAAAAGTATAGCAAGTCAGAAGGGGGGTCTTTAACACATTGCGGGTTTGTTAGGGGGTATTGAGTAACAGGCGTAGGGGAGGGTCATTTATTTTGATGCACGGATGAGGGGGAGGGTCACTAATTTTTTTGCATGAACTTTTGAAGGGTCACTGTTTTTGATGCAGCAGTGTTTTAAAAAACACCGGCTCACCCCCTGTAATTTGTGTCCAGTCCCTTAATGTATTCATGGTCAGCTGTCAATCTTTGTACGCAATGATGTTCTCCGTACAATGATCTAGGTACCCTGTCATAGTTTTTAAACTGTATGCCGGCCAACTTTATGAATTGCATACACAACCCTATCCAAATCTTGACCTTGAAGGCGATGATATCATGTTACCTGGGTCGGTAACTCTGCTTGTGGATAGAATTGTCCCCGAGGTTATCGTTCGCCAAGTTAAAGCGATGAATTCGTTTCTTCGCTTCGATAAAGTTTGTATGTGCGATGTGTGATAGTGAGCATGCGTGCGTGAGTGCTTCACGAACTCTACAACGTGTGGAGCGTTCTCAGTCACAAAAATGTAACAACTAAGCCGGCTATTGAACCACTCTTTTTTAGGAGTGGCGATTTAGCCGAGCGGTTCTCTCTGTGGCCTCTCCGCTAGGCGACTGATGCCGTATGTTGTGGGTTCGAACCCGATTGAAAACTAGCCGTATTTGAGACAGTATCGTCTTTCACTTCATTCCCCGATTAAATCATAGACAGTAGAGGCTATACCAGTCACCTATGCGAATTGTGGTGGAATCAGCAAACTCTTTTTTCGTTGTTGTTGTTGTTTTGTTTTGTTTTGTTTTGTTTTTTGTTTTTTTGTTTTTTGCAGAGTGGCATGGCCGATCACAGATGCGAGTGATACTACTACAACGTCAGCGTAGACTTGTACTCCCTAGATTAATTGACAATAGCCCCAGTGCCGAATGTTCGATGCTCGGAAGCTGAATCAAGGTTGACCACCGGAATTCAAACTTACTTTGTTGGGGACATGTTTTTATCGATATCTCGCAATCCGCGCGCAGTCGCCACGCCAAATATCGCTTGTTGGCATTGAAAATGTGTTTTAAAAATGTTACCAAATGGGAGTGCCACTTTAATTGCATGCAAATGAAAAGCTTGAAAAAGAGGCGGTGTTCGTTGCCCGATCAATACATCCAGTAAACGTTTAAACTCAGTTTGTAAAATGTTAAATGTTAATGCCATATGGCGGGTTCTACAGCAAAATACCAAGGGTTTTACTTTTTGCCAAAAATCACCCCTTGTCTTGACAAAACTAGATTATTTGCTCATTTCGAAACATTCAAATGACTTTGTTGAAAAGTGTGACATCATTCCCACAATTTTGTCAGACTATAGAGCTGTTATTATTGCTTTTAATTTTACAAACATGACAAGGGGGAAAGGGGTCAGGCGCTCAAACACTTCTGTTTTGAATTTGAATTTGAATTTGAAACAATCTGACATTAAATGGCCGTCTGTCTTACAATAATTACAAGAAAGTGTACCGAACTGTTTGTCAGAAGGAGATTGAGACTTGGGATCTGATGATGTGGGAGTGTTACTTGGATTTTGTGAACTGTTGTCATTTGATTTCCTACTGTCCTTTGAGAAATTCTTGGATGAAAAGGAGGAGTTAAATTTACCTGCATTGTTTCTGTATGAAAAGGACTGGAATGGTTTGCTGAGAAAGGAAGATTTTTGGGTCAATGAATAATCATCGGCCAAACGTGCAGCAACCTCCAATGTATCTGCCTTTTGTTCATTGATAAACGTCTTGATGTCACTTCTGATGCACCTTTTAAAGTCCTCAATCAAAATAAGCTGTCGTAATTTTTCATAATTCTGACTGACCTTTTCAGAAGAACACCAACGATCAAACAGTTGTTCTTTTGTTCGAGCAAAATCAAGATAAGTTTGATCCCTCGCCTTCTCACAATCCCAAAATTTCTGACGGTAAGCTTCAGGCACCAACTCATAACCCTTGAGAATTAATTCCTTCACAGAATCATAATTTGAAGCCTGCTCTACTGACAACTGAATGTAAATTTCTCTGGCTTTACCCACCAAAGCACTCTGCAAAAGCATAGACCAGGACTTCTTAGGCCAATTCAGACTCTGAGCAATTTTCTCAAAATGAAGGAAATATTTATCAACATCCTTTTCTTGGAAAGGGGGAACAAACCTGAAATGCTTAGTGATGTCAAAATTGTCTGAAGGAAAGAATTTTCCTGACTTTCCAAGCTCTAAACGTTTCATTTCTAATCTTTCTTTCATTTTCAATTCTCTTTCTTTCATTTCTAATTCTTTCTCTCTCTGTCTTTCTTCCATTTGCAACTGCATTTGTATTTTTTCTTTTTCTAATGCCTGTCTCTCTTTTTCAATTTGTAATTCTTTTTCTTTTTCTAATGCCAATTTTTATGCTCAAAATCTGCCTGTATTTCCAATTCCAATTTTCTAAGTTCAAAGGAAGACTCAGGCTCATAATCATGCAAGACGGATTCCTCAAATTTGCCTACGCTGACTAAATATTTGACAATATTGAACTGAATTTCCTTCTTGCGCATAGATCTCTTGACTTCTACTTCAAGGAAATCGGCCAGTGTGATGAGGTTGTCTTTTTTGAGGGAATCAAATGCGTCCTGATCAAGGTCATCCATAAATTCGTCTGGCTTGAATTCCGCCATGATTAAATTTCGCTGAATTCTCAGTGTACAGTAGTTTTGAAAAGGCAGGCAAAATGTTGTCAAACGGCTCAAAATATTCGTATCCTGGACAAGCCCCAATTTTGTTACGTGCAGAGAAAACGATCAATAAGGGTGAACTCAGCAGTTTACGTTTAAACAAAATTTATTACGAAAATAAAACTAATTGCCAGGTCAGGGATAGAGTACAAGCTTTAAAAGTGTACAGACTACTTATCTCAGCTGGGACGGCAAAGCTCCAGTCTCAGAGTTGTAACAGTCAGTCGGATGAATGAACAGTCCTTTGGCTTGCAGGCTTGAAGTTGCACAAAGTCCACAGTATAAATCCAGCGTTGGCAGTGAAGGTCTTGAAAAGTCTTGAGAATGACTACTGTTGGAGTTTAGTAACACACAAGAGACACGATCCCAAAAGTCTGACTGGAAGCTGTGCACGTCCCTTTTATACCCATGTGCTTACATAAAGGCATATAAGAACAATCTAGAAGTTTTATTGACATGCTAATTACTGTTCTAAAATGATCTCTCTTACACAACTAATTAAATTTCCAGAACATTCCAAACATGACTAATTGAATTCAAGGTTGTGAGGTCATTAAGGGCAGTGACCTTAAGAATGTTCTAGACTAATTGAACTCAGGTCATGATGAGTGTGTGAAAATGACCTAAATAACAATATGAGGAGTTGTCTGCAAGCTTAAAGCTTGAAATTATAAAGAGAAGAGTAAGAGATTTCACTATCAATTACTGCAGAGATAAAGCAAAATCTCAAAGAAATGAAATGGTGGTTCTAGAAGAAAAATTGAAAGTATTGGATGAGTTGATGGATGAAACGCTCGATGAAGAAGTGCTTAATGAGTATTCACATGTTAAAGCTCGGTTAGAGTACTTGTATAAAGAAAAAAACTCGTGGAGCAAAGATCCATGCGAGGGCAAAGTGGGTCAAAGAGGGTGAAGAGCATTCAAGTTCTTTCTGAATTAAGAGCGAAAGAGAAGATGTAGTAATGCTTTAAGTAAATTGATTTATAAAGACAAGGAAATATCTGGTAATAGTGAGATTTTAGAAAATATTGTTGATAATTATCGAGATTTGTTCGCCTCTTGAAAGCCACTTTCCGATTACATTACACAGTAGGGGTCCAGACACTTCGTGCCAAAACCAGTTCGCCCCATACAACTTCGTCCCAAAACCATTTTGCACCAAAACTATCTCGTCCCAAGTACTACCTCGTCCAACGCCACTTCGCCCAAAGTACCACCTCGTACTAAAACCACTTCGCCCAAAGTATAATACCATCAACTCGTCCTAAAAACGATGTTATGATGTATCATGACGTTGTTTTTACTTGCAACTTGGAAAAATTTATGTGTCTGGACGTTTTGGCTACCACGAACCATTTATTCTTGCCCGAAACCAAAAACCGTTTATTAGAAAAAAGAAACGCGCAAACTACTGTCACTGAATGCTACAACTCAGGTGCCGTGTGCGGAGTTGCATGTTGTCATTTTCTAAAATATGTAGAATTTCAAGATTTCTGTCCGGGGATGAGAGAAAGGTGATTAAAACTTCGATGGCAGTGGTTGGTTATTTTCAGCTTTTAATGGTTAGCGATAAGTTTTAGGGCGAAGTGGCATTGTTTTGGGGGCGAAACGGTTTTTTGGGGATGTGACTTTTGGGGCGAAGAGGTTTTGGTACGAGGTTGTTTTGGTGTGAAGTGGTTTTGGTGCGAAATGGTATGGGACGAGACGGTATGGTGCGGAGTAGTTTTGATGCGAAGTGTCTGGGAACCACACAGTAAGCAGTTCAAATTAAGATTGACAATGTGAGGATAAACACTTCTTGGATAGCCGAATCTCGATAAACGAGTGCAAAAGCGTAGGCTTCAAAATGAAAAAAGAAAAAAGAAAACGCCTTGGTTATATGGTCTACCGACTGAATTTTACCAAACGTTTTGGGAGTCTATTGGAAATATCGCATATCAGTCAATCAATGAATGTCTTGAGAAAGGAATGCTAAGTCATAGCCAACGCAATGCTGTTCTTAGGCTGTCGTATAAAAAGAACTAAAAGGACAAATCTCGATAATTGGTGTCCGATCAGCCTATTAAATACAGACTATAAAATGCTTGCTTTTACCCTCGCTAATAGAATGAAAAGAGTACTTCAGAAAATCATTCATCCTGATCAAACTGCCTATATTCCTTGTAGGTATATCAGACAAAATATACCCTTGGTGTACGATTACATTCATTATACTGATATTGAGAATTTACCGGGTGCCATTTTATTTCTCGACTTAAGAAAAGCCTTTGATACAGTCGAACAAGCCCTTTTGTTTAAATCATTTGAGAAATTTAATTTTGTTATTAATTTTATCATTCATGTTAAGACGACTTATAATGGTAATCTATCTGCAGTTATTAACAATGGGTATGTTTAAAAATCTTTTCAGCCTTCCAGATGAATAAGACAAGGTTGTCCGTTGTCAGCGTTATTATTCCTACTGGTGGCTGAGATTCTTGCAACTGCAATCCGTAGTAACGAATCATTATGGTATTGCTATCCAAGATAAATCAATTAATAGATCAACACACATTAAAATTTCCCAAGTAGCTGATGACATTACCCCATTCTTAGCAAATGAAAATAGTGTCCATGAAGCACTTCGTACAGTTAAGAGGTTTGGTGAAGTCGCCGGTACACAAAAGACAGATGGTCAATGGATGGATAAATGGAAGACCAGGGGTGATATTATTGCTGGAATAAGCTGGTCTGATAAACCCATCACGTCTTTAGGAATGAATTTCCATACCAATATCCAACTTTGTAAAGAGTTGATCTGGCAGGAAACACTCCAAAAGGCGCCTAACACGCTTAAAGTATGGAGTAATTAAAAACTTACTTTGTATGGGAAAGTTGCAATCTTAAAAACTTTTGCAGTGTCGAAATGTATTTATCCACTTTCTATGTTAGATTTTGCACCTTGTCAACTGAGGCAAATAGATGACATTGTTGTGTTGTTCTTTAATTTTTTACTGGGCTCTAAAACGCACAGCATTGCACGAAACACAATTACTGGAGATTATAAGAAAGGTGGAATCAGAATGGTTGATATTTTAGAGCAAAATAAGGCACTCAAAGCGTCATGGTCAATGCGCTTGTGTAAACTTACAGATGGAGGAAAAAAAAACCAGTTAGAGGCTTATTCCAAATTTGTATTTAAAAAAGAACTATATTGTTTTTTATAGCAATTTTACAAAACTTAAAGATTTTCCTGAAACTACTGCTCTTCCTTCTATTTACAGAGAATGATTTTATTTATGCACGAATGCCTTGAAAGACAGGTGAAAGCACCAAATACGGCAAAGTCGACGTCCTTACTTAAGGAAGTGGTATGGTATAATCAATTTATTCGTTTTAAAAACAAAACTTTGTTTTTCCCTGAGTGGATCAAATCGGGTTTTATTTTCGTGAACGACATAGTCACAGGTAATAAAATAGATTTTTATAAGAAAAGACATTATGTTCAAAAAAGCTTTAAGACCTTGGCTAAGCCTTTTATCTAAATGGAGCACTGAAATGGATGTGACTAGAACTGATGTTAATATTAAGGTTAAACAATTGCATTTAAACTCAATTGAAAAGAAAAGCAATAAATCTTATGTAGAAGCTATGTGGATGGAAAATGTGGTTAACAACAATTCAATTGTGCTTTTTATCTGGGGAAGTAGATGTAAGAAATGTGCAATGGATAAAAAGCTTTGTAATTTTATGTTTAAGTTTATTCATGGCATGGAGCAAATTATTCAAATGGAAATTAAGAGCATCTCCTGTATGTGACAAGTGTAGCGTTGTGAAAGATCAACAGAATATATTTTTTCATTGCATTAAGATACAACTTTTTTGGGACAAAATAAGATCTCTGATTAGAAAATACTTTGGTGTAGATCCAATTCTTAACATGGTATCAGTTATAGTAACATCAGATAATTCAGCTGTCAATCACATATTATCAATTGCTATGTATGCGATCCCTAAAACATGGTGTCTAAATAAGTTAAATGTACACAATTTATTTCAAACAGTACTCAAGCTTTGTATTCTGTGTGAAATAAATATTATATGTTCTGTGTGGAAGTTATAAAATGAGACTAAAGCTAAAGAAAGGTGGAAAAAGCTGTATATGGATTACAAATCCAAACAGTTAAAAAGCAAGAAAATGATTTATTCACATAGGACTTTTGGTATCTCTGCTGAAATGTGATTTTCGTCAGTAGTTGACACCTAATACGGAAGACTTTTTGCATGTTGTATTGATGCCTACTTCAATAACAATAAATGAAGACATATTTGTATATAAAAAATCAAAATATCATTGCCTGTTGTTAAAATGCCTTGCAGGTTTTTTAGACCCTCCTTTTAAAAGTGAAGTCAATAATTGTGGCAAATGTTTAGTTGTACATTTGCTGGATCCTGCCATGGACCGATGTTTGTAAGGGTTCTTGTGCAGTTTAGGTACCCAATACAACATAGACAGTATTTTGTCCTTCCCTTTCACAGGAATGCCAATTCCATTTAGCGCAGATGAATATTTTGAAAAATTGTCTTTATCAGAAAGGATGAAAAGAGTGTATGTTGTATTACTCTTATCTGAATGGAAGTTTCATTCATCTATGATAAACTGGATATAATAATTTCTACAGACAAAGATAATGGTATATGAAGCTTTGTCTGAAGGAACTGCAACATATTCGTTGTGTAAAGCATCAGGACATTCTTTGACAGGCAGGTCATCTAAAACTGTGGAAGTATTTACATCTTTAGTGTGAGAATTGAGATGTGAAATACGTTATTTTAATTTTTATCTGTGACTTTTCACAGGTAGTCAGTCAGACATTCGACATCAACTTCCTCAACAGCAGCCCATTTTCTAGCATATTGTCGGCGCCATCGAAGATAGCTTTGATATTAAATTTCTGATAAATATTTCTTGGCTCCCGATATTTTGGGCCACAATGAAATGGTTGCCAAAGTTCGCTGTTTGTAATAATGGTCTGGTCACCAGCTTCTATCTGACCAAGAGGTTTATAGGAAAGGGGGTGACAAGCAATTGCAAGTTCTGCTGTTGTTTGAACAAAAGTTTAAAATTTTCTAGACATTGTTATAGTTAAAAGTTTCCTATCAATGATTTTTGTGTACGAGTAGGAAGCAATAGGTGGTTCTTGAATTTTAATTATGGAGGTTTCCCCTACAACCTGTCTCTTTGAGAAATATATTGCTGACGTTTATTCGTTTGATCTCTTTGTTTGCAAATTGTACATGAAAAAAACGCGCTTATCACTGTTCAAGATTTCTGTCCTTACTGCCTGAAATACCCGCTACTTGCTGATATCAATAATAATTTAGACTACACGATAATTAGGGCTATTTTAGTTGATAACATACATCGTTAGAACACTTAACAGTAACGATCTCAATTTCTGCAAGAAGCAAGTTAATAAAGTAGTTCTTATTTTGTGAACCCTAATGGCTGATTAAGTATAGACTATAGATCACTGAAATGGGGGGGGAACTGTTGATATTACCATGTGTATGCCCGTGTTTTCATGGTCTTTTCGTGTAAGAATGGAACAAACCGATGCAATTTAAACGACTGCCCCAGGGCTGGATAATTTACCCGCCCCTCGGATGTTATCGCCACATCCATCCAGGGCATAGCTGTGCCATGTTCAGTCATCCAATAGTGTTCATGTTGATTGCGATTGCTCCTGCTGAGTTTGGAATCATTGAAAGGATGATATATTTTTTCCTAATAATCTTACTTTCATCTTTAGTATAGAATGTCGAGGACCGTTAAAATGAGTGTGTATGCATAGTGTGGGTACTTGTATTTACCATAAATGTAAGGCTGAATTTATCTGTATCTATTTGAATTTGCAGCAAAACCAGAAAAATTCAGGTCAATACAGTCTGTATGTTACCCTTTTTACATAGTAAAGTGCGTATATGTTCGAACAAAATGAAAATCGATTTGATATCGCAACAAAAGGTGTGCAAGCATTGGATTTGATTGATAATATAAATTGTTGAATTGTCCGGAATTTCTATCAAAAGAATAATTACATTGACCTGAGAACATGTTAATCCAAGAAGAAAAAGGGCAAAGCTAAGTGAATCTTCTTTTCCAGAAGATCAATCTTACTTGAGCACCACATCGATGATAGGTAACTATGCCAAAGGAGTTAAATCAACACAGGATTATAGAGTCTTATTTTGGATTCTATCAGATTACTTAGGACTCCTGAAGGAATCCATTGTATATTCTAGTGCGGGTTCCAAGTGCTTGATGATGATGGATACCTCATGGATTCCACTGTATATTGTGAGAATCCGGCTGAATCGACTCTGTTTTAGCTTTCTGGATACGAAACCTTGAATATTCCGGGCATCTTAAGCCCATGCGTTGACAAAGGCTGTAGAGAGTCACTGCTTTGATTTTTCGTTTCCTTGACAACTGTCGACTGTCAAGAAGACAGAGGATACAAGGTGCATTGTTGCCAGAAGAACTGGCGAATGCAGAAATTCTGATAATTAAGTAGATACTAATGCAATTCTTTCCTGAAGAATATTTTGAACTGGCTTACAATATGAAACTTCAAGGAGACAGTAAATAACTCCTACTTCAGCCAATGCTTAACAATGATCGTGTTATGAAATGGAAGACTGAACTATGCAGAATGCATGTCATCATGAAAGGACTGCCGCTGAATACACCGCAGTACTCGTGCAATTACCGCAAGTATGGCGCGCTTGCACTCACAGGTCAAGGGTTCTGTCATATTATTATTATTATTATTATTATTATTATTATTATTATTATTATTATGACAAGTTTAGGGGCTATAAGTATTATATAGAAATCTAATGACAGTTTATTGAAGCTGTGTGGGAATTCTGAAAAAGAGGTGTTGTATATTTTAATTTTGTCAATAGGGGTGACTTCCAATTGTTGTACGTGCAGCGCAGAATTATGCATCATACTGTACGGAGAGAGGGTGATATCATTAAGCCAAAGGGTAATGCTTGTCGGAAAAGAGACACTAAGCAGTTTACGCGATACCAGCAGGCCTAGACTTTTAACTTTTGTGCGAACTCCACGGATACACGTTCAATCGGTTCAATTTAATTTTGGTTTTAGTTTTCTTCCATCAAAAGTCACGACTATGAAAAAGATTTCCAATATAAATTTAACAATCTCTCTCTCTCTCTCTCTCTCTCTCTCTCTCTCTCTGCAGTGAAATTGCTATGCTGCGACCACCGAACGAATGTTTTCCTTACATTAGGGGTAACATTAAAAGTTCATTATATAATTCTAACTTAATTGCTTAATTTAG
>LD347525.1:62134-99756 GCA_001465055.1 Ptychodera flava
ATTTCGCATGTTTCGCCCTGGCAGTGTAGTCTGGCAGAGACCCTGCGATTCGCGTTCTTCTCTGTTGGAACACGCGCGCGCCCTTCAGAGACGCGACGCGGATCCCAGAGCATGTGCAATTGAGAGTGCGTGGCGTGACAGTAGAACGTCTCCGATCTCGTGCTATCGTGTCGTTGAGCATTAAAAATGAGGGAATGTTGACAGAAACTGGAATTACTGCAGAGAATACTTTTCAGGATATCACATGTGAGTGTCTAAGGTACCAAGTAGGACGTTTAGGAAATCCTTTAGAAAGATCACGCCGCCTGTGGCCATTTTGTGGAGTATAAGCTTATAAGCTTACGTAACTGCAGCGTATACAGTATTTCTACTGACAGTACTGTACTTATTGCCGGAACATATGCGATAAAATTTTGCATTTCACGTCGTTCAATCATTCAGATGGAAAAGCCGCCCTTCTCCAAATTTTGAAAAAAAAACAGGGTGACAGACTTTGGAATGCTAACTCTTGTATAACAATGACGTAATTTAATGAGAAGATATTTGTATTCAAGCAAAGCTACAGTTTTTGATTCGAGAACTCTCATCATGGACCGTGGTTGTATTCAACAATCGAGAGGGCTACAGGGTGAGTCGAACTTTTTCCTATGTCCTTGTAGCACTTGTGCAAAAATATGCGAATCCACAGGCATTTGGCGAATCAATAAATGCATTTTTCACCAAGCTGAAAGGTTGAAAGATGCGTCCGTCACTATGGGACGAGCTAGATAAATGCAGTCAAACCCAGCTGGGCACAGAAATTTGCGATAATATGATTTTGTTCTGGAAATTACGAAGACAACCGGTCGTGCGGTGGAACTTTGCAACAAAGTTTCAATATCTGAACTGGCGTACTTGAATGACAGACACAGGAAATGATGGCCAATAAAAACGCATTATCGTTGCATTTTGATAATAATGTATCAATCACAATGACACAGAAATTATGCCTCCCCCAGACAGAAGAGCCATGGCCTATTTTTAGCCCTTCTACACTATGTCTTAGTGCTGAAAAGGCCATGTTGTTGTCAGGTTGTCAGGGCGACTTTTAAAATTTGCATACAACTCTGAGAGTTAAACGGGTTGTTAAAAGGTCACAAAACTTTTGAGTCCCACTGTCGTCCATTATACCTGTTTCCTTGGGTATTAAAGGTGTGCAAGTATACCCATCAAAAGACTAGAAAATTCACTTCATGGGCAGAATCTTGTAAAATAACCTTTTCTTGTCTGGTTAACGAAAAAAAGTACCCCTGATCTAAAATATGCATGGTCTACAAGCCACTGTCACTGGGCTACCAACTTCAGAAAATGGTAGCCCAAGTGGACTATCAGGGAAAAAAGTTAATTTCGAGCCCTAGGCAGTATTAAACATGAAACATTTAACTTGTATTATCTTCCCCTTGTCTTGGCCTGCTGGGTTTAAAAAAGTGTTCAAAGGTATACAGTCACCATGTTCAAATTTAGCCGTTGCTACCATGGAAAGGGGAGATCTAGCTAATCATAGAATTTATGGGGTCATGCCAGGTCACACAAAAAATAATGCACCACTACATGGTCATAATTTTACTTTAGTTAAACAATCAAAAATAATTTGTCTTCATTATTCTTCCCGGAATGAGGTAAAGAAATCAAAATAAATTATTATAAAATGAATATTAATACGTCGTTAATTATAATATCTAAAATAAGTAAGCACCAGTGAATTATGTTTTAAATAAAAAAAACTGTGCGCTACTGTTACTGCCTGTGATAAATAATGGTACATTTGGTGGTAAGGGGAATTGGGTTCATAAAATTAATTTGAGATATCAGTAGAATTAATTTTAGCACATAAAATTAATTTGAAGGCATAAACATAATTCGATGCATAATGAATTAGTACTGTACTAAATAACACTTATTTGGGATGACTTCATGAAACAAAATTAGAAATACTTCAAAAATTATTTCTGGTCTATATAAAATTAATTCTAACACACTTAAATAACGGTAAACATAATTTTGACCAGAATGGCCCCGATATACATTATCTTTACAATTCATCCTAGAATGAAGGCAAAGAAATTACAATTATTATTATTGTAGAACAAATTTCTAAGTTGTTAATTAGAAATCCATAAAATAAATAAAAACAGTGAATTATGTTTTAACATAGACCCTCTCGAGGGTCTGTGGTTTTAAGTAAAAAACTGTGGTTATCAAAATGGTTACCAAGGCAACATAAAACAAAAATGAACATGGAGTTCATGCTGTGATAAATACACTTAGGAGAGCATTTGCATAGTAACTGGGATTACTTTTAATGGGATTTTGAAAAAATTGAAATTTTAGAATGCAAATAGGTTACTATGGAAACACAGGGCAGTAAAAATTGATATCATATTTTGTCTTTCTAACCCAAAATATCCCTTTGATATTACACATTCTGTTGATTACTTGATTTTAGGTGGAATCTTTAAAAAACTGGTAATTTTTACTCCTGAATGGTTCCCATGGAAACATCTCACATTAAAATGAGTGTGATAATTTTGGTGTGCTAACCAGAAAACACCTTATGATCAAATTTTTACATCAATCAATCGTTCTTTAATAGGAATTAGGGGAAAAGTAACTTTTTCAATCCCTAAATAGTTACCATGGCAACTCGAAACATTAAAATAAGTCTCTCTTTTGTGTTCTCTGACCCGAACTCCCCCACTAGATCATTTTCATATCAATCAAAATAAATTTTCATGGGATATTGAAAAACTGAAATTTTCAACCCCTGAAATGGTTACCATGGAAACATGGGGCAGTGAAATCGATATCATATTTGGTCTTTTCGACCCAAAATACCCTTATGGTGAAAATTTCACGGAAATTGAACCTATTATTATTCGCGTTATTATTTCTATATGATACTTATATTAATTATTCACTGCATAAAAACCCTATAATACTTACTGTATTAACATGGATTATTGCCTGTATTTTAGCTGAAGAGTGCATATACAGATGAATACAGTCAAAAATCCATTTTTTGTATTCAGCAAGCCTGTATTCATGTGGATTCATGTGAATCCACATGTATTATACTATAATACATGCAACTCATTAATGTGAATTTATCTGAATTATCGGGTTTTCATGCAGTGATTATTATTATTATTACAAGTTTAGGGGCAATAAGTATTATATAGAAATCTAATAACAGCTCATTGAAGCTGTGGGAATTCTGAAAAAAAGGTGTTCGAATGCAGGCCTATCGTGGCAGTCGTGGGCGCGCACAAAACAAGGGCACAACGACTGTGGAGAGTCTATGCCAGTGTATTTGCTGCAAATGTACCTTCACGCAAGCGCACTCGTTTGCCAGTCAAGTCTTCCAATATGAGCATGCGCAATTAAGTTATCTGCGCGTAAATGTGTAGTCTGTACACTATGTCTTGTGCTATGATCTTGTTGTTGAGCTTTGCATGTTGACAGAAACTGGAATTACTGCAGAGAATACTTTTCAGGACATCAAAAGTGAGTCCCTAAGGTAACAAGTAGGACGTTAAGGAAATCCTTTCAGAAAGTTCACGCCGCCTGTGGCCACTTTGCGGAGTATACGCATATACGTACCTGGCTGGAGCGACGGTATACAGTATTTCTACTGTACATATTGCCAGATAATATGCGATGGAATTTTGCGTTTCACGTCGTTCAATCATTCAGATGGAAATGCCGGCCTTCTCCAAACTTTGAAAAAAATCAGGGTGACAGATTTTGGAATGCTAACTCTTGTATAACAATGACGTTGATGACACATAACAAACTTAAAGACAGGCTATCATCTCTCATGAAGAAAGCCTTCTTTTACAAGAATGGTAGTCGTAGGTATGAATACATTGCCATCAAGCGCAACTTGGGCTATTTCACCAACAACAGCGATGCCAAACTCAAATACAGTGATGCTGAGGTGATTCAAATGCTATATTTCCTTATTGACAACATATTTATCAAGTTTGCTGGCATGACATTCAGGCAAACCATAGGCATTCCCATAGGCACAAACTGCGCCCCACTGCTTGCAGACTTATTTTTGTATTCGTATGAAGCAGAGTTCATACAATCACTTAAGAAATCTGGATGTAAGAGGATTGCCAAGCGATTTAACAACACCCACAGATATATCGATGATCTCATCAGTTTAAACAATCCTGGTATATCCAATTATCTACACCACATCTACCCAGATGATTTAGAAATAAAAGAAACAACTGAAAGTGTGGACTCGGCTTCATACCTAGACGTATTGTTTGAAATTAGACAAAATACACTATATACTAAGCTGCATGACAAAAGAGACGATTTCAATTTTGAAATCATAAACTTTCCCTTTTTGTCGAGCAATATACCATCATCTCCAGTTTATGGTGTGTATATTTCACAACTTCTTCGATACAGTAGAGCATGCAATTCATATGAAGACTTTCGAGTTAGACACAGCCTATTAGCGCAAACGTTAGTGAGGCAAGGGTTCTCAGAAAGTAGATTAGTGAAATCATTTAAGAAGTTCTACGGTAGATACGGAGATGTTGTATCAAAATATGACCTGTCTGTTACTCAAATGATGAGTGACAGCATACCAAATTTTGACTCACAAAAGTAATTTGGTGAATTCACCAAATAACAATGGATTTGTCGCTTTGGGTCAATCTTGACGGATGCAGCTAGCTGGCAGGGTACGCTTACCCATTCCGGACACCTGGTACCACCACTACTTTGTGGTTCAAGATGACCCCATTGCCTTTGTCATTTTCAATATGTTCCTTGGACCTGGTAACTTTCTTAGTTACCTTGAATGATAACGATTATTGGACCTGATTTGATGTCTATTGTATTCGAGCTCGGCAACATATTTTGATTTGAGAACTCTCATCATGGCGGATTCACTGAAACAGTGAGTATTCAACAACTTTTTTCTATACACATGTCCTTGTAGCAATTGTGCCAAAATAAGCGAGTCCACAGGCCTTTGGCGAATCAATAAATGCGTTTTTCACTATCCAAGCTCAAAGGTTTAAAGATGCGTCCGTCACTTTGGGACGAGCTAGATAAATGCAGTCGACCCCAGCTGGGCATAGAAATTTGCCATAGTATGACTTTGTTCTGGAGGCGACCGGCCGTGCGGTTGAACTTTTGCAACAAAGTTTCCATATCTGAAGTGACGTATTTGAATGACAGGCACGGAAAACGATAGCCAATAAAAACGCATTCTCGTCGCATTTTGATAATAATGTATCAATCTAAATGACACGGAAATTATGCCTCCTCCCAACAGAAGGGCCATGGTCTATTTTTAGCCCTGCTACAGTATGTCTCATAGTGCTGTAAAGGCAATATTGTTGTCATGTTGTCATGGCGACTTTTAAAATTTGCATAGAACTGTGAGAGTAAAACGGGTTGTTTATAGGTCACAAAACTTTTGAGTCCCACTGTCGTCTATTACACCTGTTTCCTTGGGCATCAAGGTGTGCAAGTATACACATCAGAAAATTCGAAAATTCACTTCATGGGCAGAACCTTGTAAAATAGGCCTTTCTTGTCTGCCAGGTCACACAAAAAATAATGCAACGCTACATGGCCATAATTTATTTTAGTTAAACAATCAGAAATATATAATTTGTCTTCATTATTCTTCCTGGAATGAGGCAAAGAAATCAAAATAAGTTATTATAATACGTCGTTAATTATAAATCCATAAAATAAATAAGTACAAGTGAATTATGTTTTAAATAAAACAAAAAAAACTGTGCGCTACTGTTACTGCTTTTGATAAATATAATGAATGGTACATTGGGTGATAAGGAGGATTGGGTTCGGATACTAGTAGAATTAATTTCAGCACATAAAATTAATTTGAAGGCATAAACTGAATTCGATAAATGCATCATAAATTAGTAATATACTATATAATACTTATTTGGGATGACTGCATGAAACACAATTAAAAATGGTTGAAAAATATTTCTGGTCTATTTAAAATTAATTCTAACACTAAAATTAACGGAAAACATAATTTTGACCAAAATGGACCCAATATACAATATCTTTATTATTCTTTCTAGAATGAAAGCAAAGAAATTACAATTATTATTATTATAGAACAAATGTTAAAAGTTGTTACTTAGAAATCCATAAAATAATGAATTATGTTTTAACATAGACACTCTCGAGGGTCTATGGTTTTAAATAAAAAAAACTGTGGTTACCGAAATGGTGACTATGGCAACATAAAACAAAAATTAACATGGAGTTCATGCTGTTATAAATACACTTAGGAGAGTATTTGCATAGTAACTGGTATTACTTATAATGGACTTTAGAAAAAAAAATGAAATTTTAAAACGCAAATAGGTTACTATTGAAACACAGGGCAGTAAAAATGGATATCATATTTTGTCTTTCTAACCCGAAATAACACTTTGGTATAATATTTCTGTTGATTACTGGATTTTTACACCGGATATTTGGTCTTTCTGACCCAAAATATCCCTTTGATATAACACCTTCTGTTGATTCCTGGATTTTAGATGGAATCTTTGAAAAACTGGTAATTTTTACTCCTGAATGGTTGCCATGGAAACATCTCACATTAAAATGAGTATAATGTTTTTGGTGTGCTAACCACAAAAACCCTTATTATCAATTTTTACATCAATCAGTAGTTCTTTAATAGGAATTAGGGAAAAAGTAACACTTTCAATCCCAGAATAGTTACCATGGCAACTCAAAACATTAAAATAACTCTGGTTTTTGTGTTCTCTGACCCGAACTCCCCCAGCTAGATAACTTTCATTTCAATCAAAGTAACTTTGCATTGGATATTAGAAGAACTGAAATTGTTAACCCCTAAAATGGTTACCATGGAAACATGGGGCAGTGAAATCGATATCATATTTGATCTTTTTTGATGGGGCAGTGAAATCGATATCATATTTGATCTTTTCGACACAAAATACCCTCACAGAAATTGAACCTATTATTATTCACGTTATTATTTTTATATAATACTCATATTAAATATTATAACAAGTTAAGGGGCTATAAGTATTATATAGAAATCTAATAACAATTCATTGAAGCTTTTGGGAGTCTGAAAAAGGGGTCTTGCTTATTTTAATTTTGTCAATATGGATAACTTCTAATCGTCGTACGTGCAGCTCATAATTATGCATTATACTGTACACAGAGAGGGGGATATCACTAAGCTAAGGGGTAATGCTTTTCGGAAATGTGACACTAAGCACTTTTAGCGATACCAGGAGGCCTAGACTTTTAACTTTTGTGCGAACTTTATGGAAACACGTTAAATCGATTCAATTTAATTTTGTTTTTCGTTTTCTTCCATCAAAACTCACAACTATTGAAAAGATTTCTAAGATAAATTAACAATCTCTCTCTCTCTCTCTCTCTCTCTCTCTCTCTCTCTCTCTCTCTCTGCAGTGAAATGTATTTGCTGCGACCATCGAACAAATATGTTCCATACATTAGGGGTAAAATCAAAAGTTCATTATATAAATCTAACTTAATTGCTTAAGTTAGGTCTCAGACCCCACCCCCACTGTAACTTAACTGACCTAAAATTGAAAAACATTTTCGGACACATGTCCTGTACTAATTCTTTCATAAACGTACCAGTGTACCATTGAATTAAATAAAAACGGAAAACCATTATTGATTTACAAAAAATAGGCCTACTCTTATTGCAACCCAACAGAACACAACAAAAACAACAAAAAGCAGTCTTTGATTATAAAATTTACTGAAAAGAAGTAAAATCGTTTAAGACTGCACTTAAATTTATTTGGCCAAGCCCCACCCAAAACTTAAGCAATTAGGCCCTATGTTTTTTGTAAACATCGATCTTTTTACATCTTCCCTTAGTAGTACTGTATATGTATACGTTAGGCCTACTGAGACTCGCGCGACCAGCCTAGAGTTGGAAAGAAGAATTTCTGGCGCATTTTTTCTGGCATTCAACACCTAAAACTTCTTGCAAACATATCCCCCACATGTTTCGATTCATTCTGATGTAAAATTCAAAGTTATTCAGATTTACCTCGTAAGCGTCATCTTTGCATTGCAAAATAAACATTTTTCTGCATTTGGCATGTTTCGCCCTGCCAGTGTAGTCTGGCAGAGACCCTGCGATTCACGTTCTTCAATGTTGGAACATGCGAGCGCCCTTCAGAGATGCGACGCAGCTGTCTGGCAGCAAATACTCACAGCTACACAGCGTAGCCTTAGAATGCAGGCCCACCGTGAGCGTGCACAAAACAAGGCACAGTGATGCCAATATGAGTATGTGCAATTGAGAGAGGTACACGTGAATGTGTAGAACTTCGTTGTTCTATTGTGGTGTTGAGCTTTAAAATCATTTGCATGTTGACAGAAACTGGAATTACTGCAGAGAATACTTTTAAGGACATCACATGTGAGTCTATAAGGTAATCAGTAGGACATTTACGGTTTAGGAAATCCTTTCAGAAAGTTCTCGCCGCCTGTGGCCATTTTGTGGAGTATAAGCTTATACGTACCTGCAGTGTATACAGTATTTCTACTGTACATATTGCTGGATAATATGCGATTGAATTTCACGTTTCATGCTGTTCAATCGTTCAGATGGAAATGCCACCCTTCTCCAACCTTTGAAAAATAAAGGGTGACAGACTTTGGAATGCTAACTCTTGTATAACAATGACGTAATTTAATGAAGACATCTGTATCCGAGCACAGCTACAGTTTTTGATTTGAGAACTCTCATCATGGCGGATTCACTGAAACAAATTGTATTCAACAATCGAGAGGGTGAGTCGAACTTTTCCGATGGCAATGTAGCACTTGTGCAAAATTAAGCGAATCCACAGGCCTTTGGCGAATCAATTAATGCATTTTTCACTAAGCTGAAAGGTCGAAAGATTAATCATTTTTGTCGCATGTCAACGGTTTTATATGACTATCGCTTTTTACAATAATACAGGCTATTCCATTGTGATATAGGTCGAAATCTTATTTCCCAGGTTGATACACATGTTAGCGTGAATAACTCTTCAAAACGACGATAATTTCTTCTAACAGCTTTAATGCCAACACGGACAGAGTATTTTATACAGACAAACTTAAGCAATACAGAGTAGCATAAAGCTATACAGAACGTAAATCTATCAACAGTTTTGTGCTTAATTTGCATATACGTTGTGCTTAATTTGCATATACGTTCATTGTACGTTTTAAACATTCATACCAAGTTAAGGATCTCAGTTATTCAAATATATTCAAAGTGTATAATTCATTCATTTGCTAAAGGGTCTCTTTTCCATACTCCTCCTCCTCGATATGTTGAAGCATATTGAAAGAAAGTCCATGAAGTTCAAAGCATTTCTAATTTCAAAATTTCATGTACAGATTGTAATACAAATCATGTAATCTACATCATGAAAATTGAAAACAAAATGTTGATTTGAAAGCTCATCAGTTTATGTCCATTATAAGTCAATCAATGTCTAGTTCCAAAGGACACAATTTCGAAATAGGTCGCGTAAGTGTATTAGATCCAACTTGGACTTTCACAACACGTACATGTCCATCTCTTCCTGGTTGGACAGCAATCACTCTACCCATAGGCCAATTACCACGAGGGGTTCCAGGTGAGATTACCAGAACAACATCTCCAATTTTTATATCCTTGTGTGGATGGATTCATTTCCTTCTGGAATTTAAGCCTGGTAACCATTCTTTCATCCAACGGTGCCAAAAGTGTCTTACCAATTCTTGGATTCGTCTCCATCTTTTCCTAGGATTAAAGTCAGTTGAATCCACAGACTCTTGTGCAAATTGTCCACCGATCTGCCCATGCAGGAAATGATTCGGTGTTAGGGGTGTGTTGTCTGCTGGATTTGCTGATTGATATGTTAATGGTCTAGAATTGATTAGCGCTTCAGCTCCTGTAAACACAGTCATCAGTTCTTCATCTGTAACATCAGCTTTGCCCAAAATTGCATAGATAGCTCTTTTAGCAGCTTTTGTCATGGTTTCATGTACACCACCAAAATGTGGTGCAAATGGTGGATTAAAGTTCCACTTTATTCTTCGATTGGCAGTTGCTTTTCTGACCGGTCTTGATCCAACAGTTTTACCAACTGTCTCAGCTCCTTATCAGCTCCCACAAAGTTACCACCATTATCGGACATCATTTCACATGGAAGACCTCTCCGGTTCGTCATCCGGTAGAAAGCATTAAGAAATGAGTCAGTGTCAAGTCCAAAGGCTATTTCCAAATGAACTGCCCTTGTTCCGAGACATGTAAACAAACATAGATATCGTTTCTCTCTGCGTTTTCCTCTTCCTTGAACAGTAATGAATGGTCCTGCAAAATCCGTTCCTGTATAGGCAAAAGCTCGTAGTGATTTCTTCAGTCTGATTTCTGGTAGAGGGGCCATTATTTGTTCTTCTGCTTTCGCCTTTCTTC
This sequence comes from Ptychodera flava, assembly GCA_001465055.1. Taxonomy (NCBI): domain Eukaryota; kingdom Metazoa; phylum Hemichordata; class Enteropneusta; family Ptychoderidae; genus Ptychodera; species Ptychodera flava. The sequence continues at coordinate 72,666 of LD347525.1, forward strand.
GTTCACATTCATTGCATTTCTTCTCCCATTCTCGAATTTCTTCTCTGGCAGAAATTATCCAGTATCGAGTGGATATTTCTGACAATGTCTGATTTGTGCATGCTGCATGCTTTCCTTCTTCATGGTAAAACTTGACAATAAGCCTAGTTACCCAATGATTCCGTGGCAAGATGATAGGGAAACATGTATGATATGGTAGACAATCTGCATACTTCAATCGACCATCACATCTTATCAGACCATCGCTATCAAGCCTAGGCTGAAGTACAAGTAACTTACTGCTTTGGGTAGTTTCTTGCCATTTGCCAGAGATGAATATTCTTCTGAAAAGGCTTGCATCTGCATCTTTCTTATTATTCTAATTTCTGCATTTTCCAGCTCTTCGGGCAACAGTTCTCCTGTGCTTCTTTGATTTGGCTGACAGTTTTCCAGAAAGCGATAAACCCATGCAGTGATCCGTTTAAGTCTTTTCCAACAGGAGAAGTGCATTGGATTGAGTCGCCAATTAGCATCTTTCTCACCTATGCTCATATATGATTGACTCTCTGAAGTGCAGTCATTCTGTAGATGTACTTTGTTTGTGTGTTGGACACCTCTTCTCGTTTCTGTGGTCGATTTTTCTGATACTTTGATGGTGTTTTTAGGCCAGTATACTTCTTCTTTGCATAGAAAGTCTGGACCATTCCACCACATTTTGTTGTCAACCAAGTTCGATGCCTGTACACCTCTTGTTGCAATGTCAGCTGGATTGTCTTTTGTCGGGACATGCCGCCACTGATCAGGACTTGCAGAATTCTGTATTTCACCAATACGATTTGCACCAAATGGCTTAAAAAGTCTACTACGTCCTCTCACCCACCAAACAACATCCATGCTGTCTGACCAAAAGGTTGACTGCTTAAGTTCGATCTCTAAAGCTCTTGAACCGGCTGTGGCCAGCCGCAAGCCCAAAATTGCTCCCATCAATTCCAGGCGAGGAATACTTGTAGCTTTTAAGGGTGCTACTCTTGTTTTTGCAGCTACAATTTGTACCGAACCATCATCGTAAGCATATCTTGGATAGGTCACTGCACAGTAAGCCTCTTTAGATGCATCTACAAATGTATGCAAAATCAACAATTTGTTTTTCTCAGAAGGTAGTCGTAGGCATCTTGGGATTTTCATATTGGCGAGGTCATTAAGTTCAGAAAACCACTTGTAACCTTTTACCTCCAAATCTGTAGCAGGTGTATCATCCCAGTCCAATCCAGCGGCCCACATTTCCTAGAGAAGGATTTTTGCTCGGATAATGTAAGGTGCCAGCATACCAAGTGGGTCAAACAGCGTAGCAATCTTCTTTAGGAAGTTGCGTTTCGAGAATACAAACTTCTCAGGCGGATTCAGTTGAAATGTGAAGACATCTTCTTTCGCCAACCACAATACACCAAGTGTCTTCAATTTCGGTTTGCTTTCATTAAAGTCCATCTTGCAAGCCCCATCTTCTGTGGGTATCTGTGACAATACTATCGGCGAATTCGATAGCCACTTCTGAGCATGCATACCAGCTCTCTTCCATAATTCAGATAATTGTCTATAAAGTTCGATGCCTTGTTCGTCATTCATCACAGAGTCCGTGCCGTCATCCATATATGTTGATTTCAACACAGTTCTGCTGCCATAGGAAGTTCATCTTCATTAGCTTTTGCATGTGACAAACTGAGCTTGAAATGGTGAACAGTTTGCTCCAAATACCACACGCTTGAACTCGTACACATCTGGTGGTTTATCTGTTTGTAGCTCTCTCCAGAGAAATCTGAAGTATGGCCCGTCTTCGGGTGCTATCTGTATCTTTAAATACATCTCAGAAATGTCTGAAACCAAGGCAACAGGATTTTTCCTAAAACGGAGAAGAACATCAAATAGGTCACGCTGCAATTTAGGACCTTGGTGTAAAACATCAGTCAGAGCTACGTCTTCATACTTGGCTGAAGAATCGAACACAATGCGAGTTTTTGTTGTAGTTTTATCAGGGCGTACTCCTGCAAAGTGCGGGAGATACCATTTGCTTTGGTTCTCTTCAGCTTCTGGTATCTTGTGAACGTATCCTTTGTTCACTTATTGTCTGATATTTTCAACGTACGCTTTGCCAATGTCCTCATTCTTTAACAACTTCTTTTCTGTATTCCAAAGTCGTTGTTTGGCCATATCATAGTTGTTTGGTAGTTCAGGGACGTCTTCCCTTCAAGGAGTAGCTACCTGGTATCTTCCATCTACAAACGTGAGTGAATTTTGGACCTTGTGTAACGCTATTTGGTTATCTCTGCTCAGAACTGGAATTTCTGATATATCTGGGATATCCTCAATCTCCCAAAACTGCCTTAGGGTGTTGTTGATCTCTGCGAGTTCTGACGAGTGCTTCACAAAATACGTATGAGCGAAATTTGTCTGGTGCTGCATCTTATCTACATTACTGCAAACAGTGTTGCCAATACATGTCCACCCAAGAGGAGTCAGTCTAGCTATTGGTTCACCAGGACGTCCTCTGATGTCTCTGTATGAATAGTGAAGATCAGCATAGTCCATACCAATGAGAATATCAATAATTGGTTTGGAACCAAGTTTTGGAAAGCTGATACCATCTAGATGTGACCATCTTCCAGCATACTTACTCCAGTCCACTACTTGCATGTTGCCCGTCACTTTATCTGTAGTGAAGGCTGTGACTTTCATATCAACTCTACCATTTACACTTTCTAGTCCGATTTCCACTGGCATTGTCTCAAAAGTTTCAATTTGTCCATTTAAGACATTCACATCCACTCGTTGTGGTTCACCTTTAATACAAAGTTCAGCGGCAATGTCAGCATTGACATAAGTCTTTGTACTAGCGTCATCCAAACGTGCATTCACTGTGGTTCTGCGACTCCCATTCTTCAGGATAACTGGAACAGTACGAAGTGCAGTGAAACTGGCTTGATGGGTCGACTTTGACATCATTGTTGTATTAGGCAACTGACCTGATTTGTGTAGACGCTCCTCCTCCATGGGGGATGTAGCTATATCATTACATGCAGCATTAGCCTTTTGTTGGACAGAAGTGTTCAGCATACCCTTGTTAGAAGTGCCACAGGGTGCAACATCTTCCCTATTTGGACTCGTATGTCGACTTGGATTGGAACTTTTGTGAAAAAGTCTGTTATGGTTGTCTCTGCAGCCATTTATTCCACAGATTCTTGTTCGTCGACACATTTTACCTTGGTGATCATCTCCTAAGCAACGATAACATAGTTTAGCTCTTTTTGCAAAGTCCCACCTTTCGACAGCATCCATTTTCTTGAACTCCTCACACTTCCACACACCATGATGATTGTTGCAGAATTTGCACAATCTAGGTCCACCTCTAGGTTTATTATTGAAACCGAATGTACTTTCATTATGTCCAAAGAATGTTTTGTTAGTATTCTTTGTCTTTTTTGTATCGACAACACCTGAAGGTTTGTCACTTAGACCTTCAACAGTTTCAAAAGCAATTGTCTGAAATTCTGCTTCTTTGTTGATCCACTCTCTTAGTACCTCTACCGATTCTATCTTCTCTTTTTCAAATAACCAACGATGGTACTGCGATAACATTGTTTTTGTCATCTTCTTCTGCAGCTTGATATAGAGTGATCCCTGACCTAACTAATCATCTCGACCAGCTTCCTTCAAATTAATTACTGTTATGTCTAACAAACCAGCAAATTTCTCAACATCTTTCGGATGCCCTGGGCGTATTGCTTTAAAGTTCTCAAGTTCTTCATTGTGAAGAGCAATCTGACGACGCTTACCTCCGTATTTTCGATTCAACCTGTCTTTTGCAGCTTCATATGCTGTCGCAGAATGTCCGAGGTTTTCTATCGCTTTTAGTGCTTCCCCTGACAAGCACTGACGTAACTGTAGCAACTTGTATTCAGCAGTTGCAGGAGCTTGGTCAATACAAGCAGTAAAAGCAGCTTTCCAATTTTCATATGTCCGTTTATCACCAGAAAAGACAGGAATAGACACCCGTTGTAACTGTTTCCAAAGGTCATGACCAATAGCAGTGGAAGTTGTCTGAGTGGGGGATTGATCCTGTGATCTTTCTGTATGTACAGTTGTGTCAACATTAGTGTCAGTTGGTTAATGCCTTTTTTGCTCATTTGTACTCACTAGTTGAAGTTCAGTGTCTATTTGGCTTTCAAGCTGTTGATGTTTTAATTGTTTTTCAGCATCTGTTACTCGTTCATGCTCCCTTTTCAATTCTTCTTCATACTCTTTCATGCGAAGGATATATTCTGCTTCAAGTTTATTTCTATTGTATGTAATTTCTTTTTCCCTTTTCTCCACTTCCGCTCTAACACACTGGGCATATTCACGAGCTTCTGTCTCAGCTAGATGAAACCTGTTGATCTTTTCTGATAAGGTAGATTCCACGTCCTCTTTATCTTTCTTGTGTTTACTTTTTCTGTACACGCTACTTTCTACTGTCGAAGGTTCATCTTTTCTAGCGTCTAAATAGTCCTGAACTCTGTCCTGTACATTTTCGAACTGTTTTTCAAGTATGTCCATTTCTTGACCGACTTTTTGTCCATTTTTGTTATCTTTTCTCTTGAAATATTCGTTTGACAGCAAAGTCATAACTTCCATAGCCTTTTCTTGTGCTGTATTAAGATTTTCTCGAAAACGTTTTACTTCTTGGCGACTAGGTAGTTCTTCTTCCAACAACTGTAGCAACTGGTGTCTACTTCTGGTGAAAGTTGACTTCGCTTTTGCCTTCTGTTGCTTCAGAACTTCCAACCGCTGTATTTCTTCTTCTTGCGCCTCATTCACTTCTTCTTCTGCTTTGTGTTCTTCTGCTGCTGCCATCTTCGTCCTGGTACTTCTGTAGACCTTCCCACTAAATCTTCGATGGATACTTCTACTCGTAGACCAAACGCAGGCTCTGCATCGACCAAATCTTTTCAGCAGTCTTCAACCATGCTCTGCTACCAAAATGGCGTGAATAACTCTTCAAAACGACGATAATTTCTTCTAACAGCGTTAATGCCAACACGGACAGAGTATTTTATACAGACAAACTTAAGCAATACAGAGTAGCATAAAGCTATACAGAACGTAAATCTGTCAACGGTTTTGTGCTTAATTTGCATATACGTTGTGCTTAATTTGCATATACGTTCATTGTACGTTTTAAACATTCATACCAAGTTAAGGATCTCTGTTATTTAAATATATTCAAAGTGTATAATTCATTCATTTGCTAAAGGGTCTCTTTTCCACATGTGTAGAGATTTTTATAGAAACTATTCCATAGCTATTTACATTTCTTTATCACTCTTTGTGGTTTTGCAGTTTCCTGTTTTTTGTTAGATGATTAGCCGGCACACACCAAAACGATTAATCTTTACAGTTTTCTATAAGTGAGTTGGCACATGCCAAAACGACTAGTCTATTGCGTTTGTATTTCTGCGCACTTTTAGTCTCACTGTTTACCTCTAGTTGGTTAGCAACCACAGTTAAATTGACAGCCGATTCTTTATATTTAGGGTATATTGTTGCAAAAAGTGTTTCCTACGACATTCGCATAAGTGATTTTTCCGACGTCCGATATGCAAATTAGGTGTTAAAGTTTTTGATCCGGCCTTTACCTATAAAAGGCAGTATTTTAACCTTTTCACCACCATAGTTTCACCCAAAGCTATTGTTTTCTATGGTAGAGTTGGACCTGTACGCAGCAAACTGGGGTGAAAGGGTTTTAAATTATTTGGAGGACGGTATATGGGTGACTAGGACTAGCTCTACAAGCCCAGGGCAGGTTTTTTTTTCAAAAAGTACAGTTTGTTCTAAATCAGTATTGTCATCCCTTTTTCATTTGAAATAAATACGCCATGTTGGCTTTTGCACCTTATTTTTTTCTTCTCTGTTCTCCAAAGCAGTCTTGGCGTCCTCTAGCTCTCCATACCAAGGTATAATCGCAACACATTTATAAATATCGTGTTTGACAGAAAACATAAAAAATCACTGTTTATTGCCGAGGTCAATATACACCTATTACACGTGTAAATGGTGTGTTTGATAAAACAAACAAACAAGCAACCGATGAGAAAATAGGGCAAAATTCATTGAAAGTTGGTGGTTCGTTGAATTTTATTTAGAGCCCTATACTATGTCAAGTAGGCCAGTATTATACATGAAACATTTACTTGTAATATTTCCCCCTTGTCTTGGCCTGCTGGGTTTAAAAAAATGTTTAAAGGTATACATGCACCATGTTCAAATTTAGCCATTGCTACAACTAACAAGGGAGATCTAGCTAATCATAGAGTTTATGGGGTTACGCCAGGTCACACAAAAAATAATGCACCACTACATGGTCATAATTTTACCTGAGTTAAACAATAAGAAATAATTTGTCTTCATTATTCTCCCTTGAATGAGGCAAAGAAATCAAAATAAATTATTATAGATGACTATTAATGCGTCGTTAATTATAGATCCATAAAAGAAATAAGTACCAGTAAATTATGTTTTCAATACAAAACTGTGCGCTAGTGTTACTGCTTGTGATAAACAATTGTACATTGGGTGCTGAGGGGAATTGGGTTCATAAAATTAATTTGATATACTAGTAGAATTAATTTAAGCAAAATCAATTCGAAGGCATAAACTTAATATCGATGAATGCATAATAAGTGAGTACTATACTATAGAACACTAATTTAGGATGACAGCATGAAACAAAATTAAAAATGCTTGAATAATATTATTTCTCGTCTATATAAAATTAATTCTAACACACTAAAATTAACGGAAACATAATTTTGATCAGAATGGCTCCAATATACATTATCTTTATTATTCTTCCTTGAACGAAGGCAAAGAAAATACAATTATTCTTATTATAAAACAAATGTTAAAGTTTGTCACTCAGACATCGATAAAATAAGTAAAATACAGTGAATTATGTTTAAAAAATCTGTGGTTACCAAATGGTTACCATGGCAACATGAAACAAAAATGAACACGGAGTTCATGCTATGATAAATACACATAGGAAAGCAGTTGCATAGTAAATGGGATAACTTTCATGGAATTTGGAAACAAAATGAAATTTAAAAACGGAAATAGATTACTATAGAAACACAGGGCAGTAAAAGTGGAGGAGATATTTTGTCTTTCCAACCCAAAATATCCCTTCGGCATAATAGTTCTGTTGATTACTGAATTTTTACACTGGATATTTGGTCTTTAAAACCAAAATTATCTCTTTCATATATCACATTCTGTTGATTTCTGGATTTTAGGTGGTATCTTTGAAAAACTGATAATTTTTGCTCCCAAATGGTTGCCATGCAAACATCTCACATTAAAATGAGTGTGATTTTTTTGAGTGCTAACCAGAAAAACCCTTATGATCAATTTTTTACATCAATCAATAGTTCTGTAATAGTAGTTAGGGAAAAAGTAACATTTTCAATCCCAAAATAGTTACCATGGCAACTTGAAAGATTAAAATAAGTCTTGTTTTTTGTGTTGTCTGACCCGAACTCCCCAACAAGATAATTTTCATAACAATCAAAGTAATTTTTCATGGGTATTAGACAAACTGAAATTTTCACCCCTAAAATGGTTACCATGAAAACATGAGGCAGTGAAATCGATATTGTATTTGGTCCGTTCAACTCATAATACCGTTATGGTGAAATTTTCACGGAAATTTGACCTATTATTCGACCTGGCGAAGATCAACATGTTCGTCTGGTTAGAGTGAAAGTTGGATTAAACACACAAACAAATCACAAAAAATCATCCATTGGAATTAGATGACATTAAAGCGCAGTGGTCGTCGCACTGCGCATCCTCCTGAGGGGGTCCCCCTCTGTTGTAAACAAATCCAAGAACGCCGCACATGTTACGAGCAAAACGATTGTAATGTTTGCGATATTGCCGCTTGTTAAAATGGCGGCTGATCTGTCACAAGCATACCAACTATCAAAATGTAACACGCAATAAAAGGTCAATTAATCTTAGTTAAATATCTGCTGAATATTGAACAATGATTGCACGCTGGATTGAGATCACATTTGCTCATGATTTTCTTGAATCAGTTGAATGGGGCTCAGCTACTGTTATCGCTCGAGCCATAGAGCTAGACGTACGCATGTATACGCCAACAGACTATCAACGACCGGGCTCTAGTTTTCGACATCGCTAGCAAGGACGAGAGCTTTCATTTCAAGGGAGGCCCGACAGGAGTACTAAGACAACAACCCAAACTACAGAAATCTACAGCTTGAAGAGCAATGCCCGCTGCAGCAAGAAGCATATCTGCATCTGTTCCGTTCTGTGGTCTGTATGAACGTCCGTGTCAAACCGGGTATATCACGCGCTACACTCGGCTGGGGAGAATCCAACTCAACTACAAAGTTTACCCAGTTTGGGGGTGCAAACGAGAATTCCGAGTACAGGTATCAAGTCAAGCGAAGGACCTTTCATAGGTCTTCTTGTTATGTAGGGGTTATCTCACTTGAAAGAGGAATCAGACCTACCCGGCAATCAGGAGGTACAACAACGAAGTTTGCCCAGCACCGGTAGGCCTACACCAGCTAGCAGTTGGATCACTGCCATGACCTTGCACAGGACCGGGGCACAGGATCTCTCGATACGTCTGTGCACGGTGTAGCCGTGCAATTTTCCTGCCAAATGCCGCGAAAACCCGCTCGTCTTGTCTATTGTTTCCTGTCATTTTACTATTTCTTACCACGTAATACTAGGAGAAGTAAGACATGGTGATCAACAGTTGGTTGTGGGCCAAGTCGTAGCGGGCCGGTACGTTGTGGCACAGAGTAAAATACACAGAGTGGCAACTGCTATTGTTTAAGGCGTGAAGCGGTTACGTAAGCAATCCATGTTTGCCTCGCCTCACGAAGCTCTTGGCTCTCTTTTCCGAAGAGTGCCGACCATGCACCCTTCGGTAATTTTCGGATTTTCACGAATTGTTAAGCGAAAGTATGTTCGACAAAGTTTGCGTTGTTGTTGTCGTGTGGTGCTGATCGGAATTGATGTGCTGGCGAAAACGGGAGTGCTTTGAGTTTCAGGAAAGTGGGTTTTACCGTTTTAAAAATTCCTCTCATATTTTTATGAATATATAATGAGTGTGTTTGAACCAAATTTGAAAGTCTTTTATCGATACTGTCTGGTTTTACTCAATGGTTTACGGTCAGTCATACTGTCTTTTACACGTGCGTCAAGAAAGGACATGTTTATGAAACTGCTGGCGTGTTATGTTTTGATTGGCGTGAAGCAGTGTTTCTGGCCTGAGAGCTCACAAAGTAACTATGGTTGCTACGCGACTGGCAGTACGATGCCATCTCGTCGTCAACCACAAACAAAACCAACAAAAAGTTTAACACCTTTGAAGCTCATTTTAATATGAAAAGCCAATAGTCTACCAAGACGACCATGGAACAAAAGGCATGCAAGTGTTGCCACTCTGTCTATGGTACTCTGTGGTTGTGGGACCGGATTCTCCATATCCGTGTACGTCAACGCGGTGACCGTCTCCCAACAACATCTCCCGTGTCCTCCTCTGGCTTGCCGATCATGGTCTTGAGTGTAATTTTTGTGTTAGGGACTGTGCTTGTTGCTAGTCTAGATATATTGGCAATGTTGATCATTTTAGTTATGTATTTTCACTGTACTGTACATAGCATTGTGTACAAACAGTGTGATCGCGCGCGATCAAACCTTTTTGTTCACTGTGTCTGCGTGCAGTAAACTCAGGACATAATGTGCTGAGTGAAGTGTCCCAATGTTCGTAGCTGTAGGCCCCCTACACGAGTTTATAGATAGAAATACACCACTGAAGTTCGTTTCCGATCTTAATATTTTACTATTGCATGATGTTGAGTCTTACAAAGGCCTTAACAAAGTGGGGGACTGCTCCCATCTCACTCCTATTGAAGTTGAGAAGACTTATGTTTACAAAAATTTATGTTTATCAACAAAAAAATCACGCACGCGCAGCGCGACGACCACTGCTCTTTAATATATTCACTTTGATACTAATTTTATGTGTGTGTTTGACTGTTGATTTCATTCGGCATTTTTGAATAAATATATCGAGGAGGAGGATAGGAAAGGGACCCTTTAACTTTCTTTTTGAAATGACACTTGTCACAGTTGAACCGCTTAGTTTGAAGAAAATGAGCAAGAAATGAGGAATATATTAAATGATTACTTAAGATTTTGTACATTGATTTATCGTCTGCAAATATGTACACAGTGTTTTTCTGTAATCATTTGTCTCATGAGTCTAGTCGCCGGAAAGAATTAAATTCAAGGTAGATCGTTTTGCAAAGAATCCTTTGCTGCAATATCTTTGGGCATGATCGTTTATTAGTCCCCCCGGACGAAGTCCGAGGGGACTTATGGTTTGGGTTCCATCTGTACGTCTGTGCGTCCATCCCTCCATCCATGCAGATATCTCGGACATGTCTGAGCCAATTTCTTTCAAACTTTGTACAAGGATAATGCACTATAGCATACATATACACTTTCATTGTTTCGGATGTGGCACACATAATAAGCGCTAATTTGCATAAATAGTGATTTTTGAAAAAAGCTCTGTTTCTTAAGAAAATGCACCACGTTTGACGAAACTTTGTACAAATGTCGGTCACAAACAACTTTAATAGCACATAAAGACATTTGTCAGTATTGTGTCAATTAATTGCTAATTTGCATAAATTGTTAATTTTCATAATTCCACTAATATCTCGACACATACTGACTCAAATTTAATGAAACTTCTTACAGACTTATACATACTAGACCTGTTACCTTATGCAAAGGAATATGGCAGGATCATGTCAATCAATAGCTAATTTGCATATTTGATAATAGTAATACTCAAGTAATACTCTCTCAAATTTGATGAAACATGGTACAGATGCTGATATACCAGAGCTTTAACAGTATACAAAGATAGTTAGCAGGACCATGTAATTTAATCGCTAATTTGCACACTTTATGAATTTTCGTAATTAAATATGCCTAGGAATACGACAGCAAATTTGATGAAACTTGGTGAAGATATTTATCTCAGAGTATTGTAATAGCTTAAAAAGACATTCTGCAGTTGCTTGCCAATTATTAGCTAATTTGAGTATTTAATGAACTTTCCTAATAAGTTTGCTATGTCCAGAAATATTGAACCAAATTTGATAAAACTTGGTACAGATGTTGATCTCAAAGTGTTGTATTAGCATGCAAAGAAATTTTAATAATGTCATGTCATTTAATTGCATATTTACATATTTAATGATTTTCATAATTAGGCTGGTATGTCAAAAAATACTTCTTCAAATTTCTTGAAACTTGGTATAGATGTTGAGCTCATCTTGCTTTAACTATGTATAAGGACATTTATCAGTATCATGTTAATTAATTGCTAATTTGCATAATTAATGACTTTTCCTTATTATTGTATACGTCCAGAAATCCTGCATCAAATTTTATTAAACATGGTAGAGATATTGATCTTCCAGTAGTGTAAAACTGAATAGTGACATCCTGTTGATAAAGTATTTATTGACTTATTTAATGACCTTTTGTGATAAGGTGGCACCCCAGATTGGCTGAATAGGAAAACAATGTTTGTAATGAGAGATCTATAATCTGAATGACTGCACTAAATCTGATGGCACTTGCTAAAGATGTTGATCATATAAAGATTTACCAGTCAAGAAAGGCGTTTTAATTTTAGCAGTATCAATAGCTAATTATAGGAAGTCTGTTCTTTACTGAACATGAGGAGATTTTGGTTCACATCTGGTGTTCTGACTTTTTTATGCAAGAGCCATGACTCAGACATGCCTAGACCATTTCTTACATATAATTTGAATTTTGACATTTAAAAAGCCAGGGCATGATATACCTAATTCTGTAAGACTTGGTAAAAGGACATAACCCTATGCCAGCATTACAACTTCGCCGATGCTAACTCGCCATGTATTCAACCCCGAAAGTCGGGGTTAGTTAATATGCTAAGCTGGTCGGAAGGTGTGAATCACGTACACATCGAAAATACCAAAATCAAATGACTCGAACAGCATTTGCATGCAAGGCAGTGTGTGGAAACAGCGACTATTTCTCCTATTAAGTTTGATTGAATATTATTTTCATCACAGTCCCTCCACGAGGGAACATGGTTTTGTGGTATTTTCGAATTGTGATGCCACTTAGCGGTAGCGATGCGACATCGGTACAATAGAACTAAAAGACGCACAAAAGCTGACCAGATATGAACTGAATGTCCTAACGTGTTTTACAACAGTTTCATTAATATTAGCACCTTTCACAGAAAGTTTTCTAGCCGGTAAACAAACTAGCAAACTTTAGCATTTACGCAACAGAACAACTTGACAAGCTAATGTGACCACTGAATTGAAGACTTTGAGTTTGACAAAAAATTACAATATTAGTTATCAGGCATTCAAATTGACTGCTAACGACTCGACATGTTCTGACATTTATCAGACACTACTGGACGCATGAAATAATACAGTATGACATGAATAACTGCATACTTTTTAATGTTATGAAGTTGCGTAAAAGAATTGCACCTTTGACCTATCTCAAAAGACCTGTTACGAAACAGCGAGCAAGGAGATGTTACGCAACATTTGCAGACCTCAGGATAATCACTAACCAAAACACAAGAACAAAGACAGACATTGTATATTCTGATAGCAGTTCAATTCAGGACTCAACGCAGAGTGGAAGACAGACTTCTGATAAGACTAGATGTGTATACGGTCTACTGCCAGAGTAACTATTTCTGATGAGGATTTAGTGTAATATGTATTTCAATATTTTTAGTCAATAAACCCGATTCATACCAATATAATCGACACCAGTGTGAGGCGTGTAATAAGAACAATCAGATATCTGTTATATCATTATATGTAGCAGGTTTCATCAATTTTCGCACAGTACTCTCAGAGTTAAATCACTAATTACAAAACTGTATTTAACATGTAAATGAGCTAATTATTAACTTGATACGCCCAATGCTTCTCAGTATTATTAAATATTTATCAAATCAATATCTGTAGCAGGTTTCATCAAATGTAATGCTTTAATTTTGGAGTAATATCACTAATTTCAAAGTTGATTAAATATGCAAATGAACCTTTAATTACCTTCACACAATTAAATGCTTTACATCACAATGAGATATCTGTCGGATCAGTATCTGCAGTAGATTTCATCACATTTGGTGCTGATCTTTCGGAGTTATAGGACTAATTACAAAACTTCATAAAATATGCAAATGAGCTATTTGTTAACTTGACACAGTCAAATGCTTATCAGTGCAATTAGATATTTATCAGATCAATATCTGAACCTGATTTCACTGACTTTGGTGCCGTAATTTCTGAGTTATATACCCAAATACAAAGTGCATTGCATATCCAAATAAACCCTTAATTAACTTGACACTACTAAGTGCGTCACACAACAGTTAGATATCAGTCAGATCAGTGTCTGCAGCAGAATTCATCAAATTTGGGGCAGATATACTGGAATTATATGACTAATTATAAAACTTCATAAAATATGCAAATTAGCTATTTATTAACTTGGCACTGCCCGATGCTTCTGAGTATAATTAGATATATCAGATCAATATTTATTGCATGTATCATCAAGTTTGGTGCAGGAATTTCAGAGTTATGTCACTAATGACAAAAGATCATTAAATATGCAAATGAGCAGATAATTGACATGACACTCACAGTATCATCATAATGTTCTGAGATTGTCATCTGTGAAAAGTTTCATGAAAGTTTGTACAGTATTTCTTGATATATGTCTACACTCCATAGGGAAACCATTGTACGGAAAAAATGATATTGCATAACTTCATTAAAATGTAAGCCATACTATCCAAAATCTAATCAGTTCTTGCAAGTAGCATATGGTACCGATGTACCAAATCTGATTTGAATCTGTTCAGGAGTTTTTGAGTTATCGTGTAAACAGACAGACAGACAGACACACACACACACACACACTAACATACACACATACACACACACGCGGACAGACTGCCAGACATCGCTATGACATTAGCCCACGTTTTCACACACTTGAGCTAAAAATGGTCGAACGACGTAAGCACGGTCACGCCACAAAAACGAGTGGAATGACGGTGGCGTAGAGACTTCGCTCGACTTCTATAGCTTGTAGTATTGACTGCTACTAAAATTCATATTTTACAAGCATAACTCCTACTTTCTATCGGCCCGTACTTATGACGTAGCGGCAGCTGTATACCTTACGTCACCCCACCTAACAAGAAAAACAGACACATTGTCTATGTATTCGACTCGAGTGCATTGCATTCTGATGTAGCCTCGCCATTCACAATCGTATCATCAACCGTTTTCAATCAGACAAGCACTTCCGTCAGAAAAAAATCGTAATGAAAATTTTACCACTCTTGAGGTTCCTAGACAGGCGATAATTGTAATTGTCTCAAAGTCTTCAAACACTCCCAGTAGAACATTTACATCAAGCAGTGGAGAAAGAATTCAATTTTTAAAAACCCCAAGTATAGGTAAAGCTACATCCGAATAAAAAAATATAAAAATACAAAATTGAAAGTCCCTTGATGACGCCGAATTTTATGCCGGTGATAATGAGGAGCCGCGGGCCCGAACGGAATGATGTTCAGTTTCAGTCGTAGATAAAGGTTTTTGATTCGGACTTTGATTTACTTGAATTTGTGGTGATTCGGACACAGTATTTGCTGCAACAAACTAACTGGTCATTAAACCACGGTGACTTCACCATAATTTTGAATCCTATCTGCGGACAGCACTGGATCACGTGGTCCATGCTGTTTATCTCTCGCCAAATGCCCTTGGCGAAAGGTCAGAGCATGTTGTGTCTTAATAATGTATCAAACCATTGCAAAATTTGTTGAAACAACATTTAATGGACATTCATGATGGATTCATGGAGCATGAAAAGGTGTCGAAAATATTCTTCTGGTAATGATTCGCATGCTTTTTACAGAACTCTCTTTTACGTTGTTAGCCTTTTCTATTTAAATTAGATAAACATGTTTATGCCAGCATAAGCCGCATAAACGCTAGAAGCGAGGACTGTGTTCCTTTTTAAACCAATCTTACAAACTGCAATTTTACCGGTTGTACACATTATTTTTGAAAAGTCCCCATAAGCTAAAACCACAGTGAGAGTGACAGTCACTGAAGGAAGACAATTTTCTCGAAAACAAGGATATCTCTCACTGCGTATGCAACAACCTACGCCAATATCGTAATCCCGGACCTATGTTACTACAGACATGCATTCAAAATGACACAGCTGAAACAGTTTGTGATCACTGCTGAATTTTTTAAAGGATATATGTCACTTTAAAATAATATAATTTCATGGCCAAAACAATGACTATGAAGTTTGAATTTGGATTTTATACATTAATGTTGGTATTTTAGTCCTGTTGGTGTAGCAAAGCCTCCGTCGATTTTAAATTTCTCTGAACGAACCCGGCGAACAATGATTGCTTCCTTTCTCCCTGTTTCTCGTCGTCTCTTTGTCCCTCTACATGTATCTTCTTTGTCTGTATCATCATACACAGTCGCTGTCAACATACGTCCATGCTGTTACACAGCGAATCTATCTATCCACCAACATGATCTATCTATCTAGCTATTTGTCTGTCTGTTGTCTGAATTTACAAATGGCAAATACTGGTCGAGAGGTTTTATAGCTCGTTCCTTTGTGTAAAAACACTCGGAATGACAATCACTGGAAGAAACTGGAGTGAATTGCCCGGTCAACTTCTGGTTCGCCGAGTCTCGAGACAAAGACTATCTGGCTTGTGTGAAACACTTCTGTTCTGAAGATTCACAATGTGTTATTCAGATCAGAAGCCATTTCTGACCCACTGGGTTTGATCTCCGCTCCATCCTGCTAAACAACAGTATCTCGTTGGCGTGTACACATGGTAAAAATAATCAATCTTTATTTCTAAGTTTCTCGAAAGACGTTCAGCATTGTAATAAAGTAAAACTTTGATCATGACACACTACAATAATATCAAGAGATCGTTCGGGTAATGATTGGATCCGGTGCACGTGCTCATAGCTTGGTAGTTCCACTTCAGAAATTATCTGATTATCTTAATCCTATGGAAATTTGAAAAAAAATGATATAATCTACCTAGTAGTCGTTTTCCGGGCAAGGATATGCCTGGGATGTTACTTTACTATATTGCAAGTTACTGATGCTACGCTCGGACATAGACCCTTGAGGGTCTATGGCTCGGAGGAGTGTTTTAGCATTCACAGTAGAACAAGGTCGATCGACACTCTTTAGGAACAGTAAAATTGCTCACATGCACACGTCACTGATATGAAAACCTAGCTTAAACTAATGTTTTACGGCTGGGAAGTGTGCCTTCTCGATAAATACAGGTATAATGTGATTTCAAAAAAATGGAAAAAGTCCATTGAAATTTG
This sequence comes from Ptychodera flava, assembly GCA_001465055.1. NCBI lineage: Eukaryota > Metazoa > Hemichordata > Enteropneusta > Ptychoderidae > Ptychodera > Ptychodera flava. The sequence continues at coordinate 89,219 of LD347525.1, forward strand.
CCCTGTATTTTTTTTCCTGTAGTACTGTTTGATGCGGACCATCGCTTGTGCAGTCAGTCAAAAATAAAGTCGTAGTCTCACACCAAGGAGCTAGAAACGAATCTGGCTCCATGCTTACACCAATACGTTGTACCGTTGTATATAAGCCGCTGATGCACGTCTAGGTACACATGGTCAAGTGCCAATGTACTCTTGCATTGCACGGCCAAAACGGGTATCGGTTTATCACTTTGACAGTCCCTCCTCCAAGCAAGACACGTCCTTTTCTAGCTTCATGGGTCAACCCATGGAGGTAAGAGTCAGCCATAGTCTGTATCCCGGGGGGTACTTGTTCAGAGAAGTGGTAGGGATGTGCGGCCGCAGGTATAAAACCACAGAGTAATATCATAGACAGAGTGGCAACAGCTATTATTTAAGGCGTGAAGCGGTTACGTAAGCAATCCATGTTTGCCTCGCCTCACGAAGCTCTTGGCTCTCTTTTCCGAAGAGTGCCGACCATGCACCCTTCGGTAATTTTCGGATTTTCACCAATTGTTAAGCGAAAGTATGTTCGACAAAGCTTGTGTTGTTGTTGTCGTGTGGTGCTGATCGGAATTGATGTGCTGGCGAAAACGGGAGTGTTTCGAGCTTCAGGAAAGTGGGTTTTACCGTTTTAAAAATTCCTCTCATATTTTTATGAATATGAGTGTGTTTGAACCAAATTTGAAAGTCTTTTATCGATACTGTCTGGTTTTACTCAATGGTTTACTGTCAGTCATACCGTCTTTTACACGTGCGCCAAGAAAGGAAATGTTTATGAAACTGCTGGCGTGTTATGTTTTGATTGGCGTGAGGCAGTGTTTCTGGCCTGAGAGCTCACAAAGTAACTATGGTTGCTACGCGACTGGCAGTACGATGCCATCTCGTTGTATGTTTCGCATAATCTCGTGTAATTATCACCCACAAACCAAGCCTCCAAAAAGTTTAACACCTTTTAAGCTCATTTTAATATGAAAAGCCAATAGTCTACCGAGACGACCATGGAACAAAAGGCCTGCAAGTGTTGCCACTCTGTCTATGATATTACTCTGTGATAAAACCCAGGGCCCATTTTAGACCTAAAATCCCGTTATTTTAGGACCCCATTTTAGACCTTTGTGACCTTTGACACAGGTCAAAAGTGAAAGCGTCAAAATTTTTAAAACGGAAAAAGCAAGTATTTGCTCCGGCAAAGCCTACCACTGTACCGCGTTAAGGGCTATGTTGTTGTTGGCCTAGCCATGATTCAAAAAAACATCAGGAAATACCAAAAAAAATTTGGTGAAAGAAAATTTTGTCTTTCACCCTCACCGAATTTTGGTCCAGCTTCTACAAATTATCAATTATCTGCAGTTACAGTCTGACTGGTGGGTTTTATTTGAAATTACAATTCACAACAAACCTCGCTGTTCATCTGTAAAGCAATTCTACTTCATGTGGCCATGGTTGACCTGTCTGTCATGATCAATACTAGGAGCCACTTTGTTTGGGTATTTTCTATTGGGCAAAAATCTTCCATTTATGGAGTTCTGACGGTGTTTTACAACCAAGTCGATATTTACTTTAGCGTAAGCCATGGGGTCTCTTTAATGGTTCCCCTGCCACAGAAAAAGATATCTATGCTTATAGAGTGCAGCTCAGAACCCTGCTAGCGAGACAGGAAAAGACGGTTGAAATTTGTTCTTGTTTGGCACTCAAAAATCAACCCCATTTTAGACCTCGGTTTACAGTGGAATTGATACCTCCATTTTAGACTAAGTTGCTGAAATACCCACCCCATTGGGCGGCACGTATACATATAGGCAAGTAATGGAAGTGACCCCCCGGGGTCTGTATCGTGTCGAGGGACTGAGGGTGAGCATATCATGGTCCGCATTGCCATAATGCTGGCGAGAAGATTCATGGTCAATAATCCCCTCATTACCTAATACTGTGAGCAAACTAACTTCATTTACACTTCGCCGCGAAATGCATACAGGTGGCGCTTTTTGCATCTGATTAACAGGTGTTAATAGGTGTAGATGTTAGCATCGGCGAATTTGCAATGAGTACTTGTTTACAATCCAATCCAATAAGGGCATCAGTCACAGACAGGGCTTTGGTACCCGCATTCCTTGTTTCATTTGCATCATATCGACTTCAATTTTTAGTCACTTCCAGAGACAAATTCCCAATTACAAGGGGGCACTATACCATTGTCAATGGCTTGTTATGCCTTTACAACTTTTCACTGCGAAGAATCTTTTCTCAAACCTTGTACAGTTATCTTTTCAAATCTTGTAACCAATTCAGCATTTCCATGCGATAACGTGTGTTAATAAAGTCATGGTTACTCTACCCAACAGTGTTACCTTGATTTATACTTGCGAGTTACAATTGACGAATCGGATGTGAGCCGTCATTTCATCATGTTTAAATTTTTGACACCAGAGGTTATTGCTGCATTATCATTCTATAACTTAGTAAATCTTTCCCGACTTTAGTCTTATTGCAAAATCATGTCGCTTTGGGAGGCTTCTATTGGCGTGTACTCCATGACGTAGACAGGTCGTCTCAAATTTAGCCATTCTTTTAGTGTATGCAAGTCCTTTCTTTACTTTTTATCGTTCATAGCCTTTAAATGCCTAGTGCTATTTTCATAAATCTTGAAATTGTACGGGGCAAAGAGAAAGGCAAAAGCGTCATATTAATACACTTTTCATTAACAAGGGGCTGATATCGAAAATCAGTCTCTGCTCATTGACTCCCAGATGAGTTATATGACAACTCTCTTGTTACTATTACTACTTCTTTGTATAAACCTGGACAACGTACATCTGCGAGATGAAAATTTTTACTACTCAAAGATATCACTATGATTTTTCAGAAATTTTGTAATATTGTTATTCACAAACATGTCATCACAGTGTCAAGACATGAGAATTCATGCACACATCACTGTCTTTCTTCAATATAGTTCGTGAACCTTTTCTAGTTGAACTCTTGTCTCAGTGTTAAGTACCTTTAGACCAATGTTATGAAAATTATGATCTAACATCTGCTCAAGTCAATTAACTGGCAAAACCAGTTCTTCAGGAACACAGGCCAAATCACAAGCAGCCTTTCCCTGCTAATAGAATTGGCGTGCATCTCTCAAAAATTACCCTTGTTCCATCTTCTCTTCTCTTGGAAACTTTTGTTGTTAAAGGCAAAATCTTCATTTCTAGTAGTTCAATATTCCATATATTAAGGTTTGTTAGCCTGTAGCTGGTACTGTCCCCCTTAGGTATGATCTCGCGTATAAATGATCAATGGAAGACTGTTTTCCAGTGTACTTGGATGAATTGTTCAATAGTCAGTAATAAGGTGATGCTGTCGGTGGATGGCATATTTTTCACATAAGCCTTGAACATTAAGCTATCACCTTGGTTGCCCTAGGTACGATCTTGTCATATAATGGCATATCCATTCTATATTCCCTATGCTTGAATAGGTTAATGGCTACATCTGTCTGTAATTCAAGTACCATCCTACTCACATTAGAGTTAGCTACATTTTGAATGCCTCAGTCACTTTCATGGTCATTAACCTGGGCAAATTCCAAAACTCAGGCCCAGTAGAGCCTAGCATAGCCTACCAGCTAAAACCTCTAGGTAGGATATCGTAAAAGATTGTACAAGATGTTCTTTTGAAGTACTCCCTCACATTGTGTTTTAGAAGTTTCAGATTTACACTTGAAAAATATCGTGGCAGATGAAACTTTGTGCACGGCACGTAAACATTTAATTGTAAACTAGTTTACTACTGATAGTTTGAAATAAAGGTAACTTCACACATTGGCTCTATCGTCATGAATGCTACGATATATTGAATGAGTGGATTAATGAAGCTATATGTTGTGTGAAATACATTGCACAACACCGCTGAATTGATAATGCTTTGATGATGTGACCTGGGTCCTCAACGGAAGCTTTAATTTTTGTGATCCGTCCAAACAGTGTTGCGGGACCAAAGTGAGGTCCCTTCATCAGTCGCTAAACTGTTATGTGTCTCAGCTGCTTATGATTTGATGAGAGCCATCTTCCCTCTGAGAGTAAAAGCCATATTCCTTATTGACAAAGTCTGTCCTTGTTGATTCACTGTAAATGTGCCAATTTTGTGTGTGGTGTCATGATAGACCTGTCATCGACCGGAGTTCTGGCTGCTTTGTATTTTCGTATATCGGGCATGTTTTAAGCTGGAATAGTGTTTATTTTCTCAATTTAAGATAAGTTTGCTGTGAAAGACTGTTTATATAAATATTATGTACATTCGTTCGGGTTATTGTGTATTATATGAATGCAGATAGGTTGTTTATGCGTCTAATCTGTAGAGTATACATACGTCCTTAAAGGGTCTGTGACATCATTTCCAAAGTTTTTATTTTTTCCAGTCAAAAACTAAGCTAGGGGACCTTTCTATGGATTGCCTATTGTGTCAGTTTGGGAAAATGTGCTCGATGGTGAAATTTTACTCCTTATTCCTGCCTGGTGATCAGGCAAGCACTTCACACCCAGGCGAAGCAGCAGTATTTGCCAAACGGGTACAATTTTTCCAGGCTATCGCCAAGACAGTGTACTTAGCGGTCCTTGCGTAAATTAGACAACAATCAAAGTCTGCGATATAAACAGTGCTCAGAGACGCCAAGAAAACACTGGCAAGTAAACCGCACCGACCGTCCCGCTACAGGGACTCGTCAATTTGCACAAGCAAGGACAGCGTTGACCAGAATTCAGAAAGTAATTTTCAGAGGAATTGGTTTGAAGCCCAGGGGGAGGTACTCCCATAGAAAGGTAAACGGGTATGTGCCGCCCGAATGGGTCACGTTTTCATGAAAAAAACCCTAAATATGGGTCGGCTTTTCAACGGAAAAATCCCTAAACATGGGTCGGAAACACAGCCAACGTCCCTAATTATTTTACATTGATTAGAATAACGGCATAAAATCCTCAAGACCCATCCCTTGGGCCGGCCGCGCCGACCGTGATAGGCGATTCGCGTATGCGGTGATATGGTGACTTGACTCTCGATGGGGAATCTTCTCAGCAATGACATGACCCAGGTTGACCCCACTAAAAGACTGTTACTTAGCAACCAATGTCGTCAGTTCCTGTGCGTCTGATCCTTGGAAGTCATCTGCAATGGCGGCTTTTGGTGCGGGAGGTGTGACTTGTGGCATTCACAAATTTGAGGTTAGGGTTCCATTTATTTTTCAGAAAATCCCCATAGTTTTAGTTATAATAAACCCCCAGAAATAAACCTCGATCTTTTATTCAAATATTACAAAACAGTACGAAGCTGTGAATGATATCGGAATTTGATTTATTCATATGTTGTCGTCTGCATGGCTTTCTTGGCATGGCTTCCCGTCACACATAGCCGGAAAGGTGAAATGTGCTGTGCCAAGCGAGCTCAGAGGATATACTGTGCAGTTATTGTGATTTTGCATATTCTCAATATGGATTGAGGCTACACAGTAAAAATCCACTTGTTTTTTGATTACTGGTGGAAATGTGGGCTTATATAGCACAGTGGCAATAAAGACATTGCATGCATGATAATTAAGGGACTGGTCAGTTTTGTTACTTAAAATAATGATAATAATATAAAATGGAAGATGAAGATATTGTACTTGTGAAACTGTATCGATGGTGTCTTTGAGGAATCAGCTGTAGATGCTTTAGGAGGTACTTATTAATTGCTATTTCCTGATACCTTCTCTAAGGTTTCATTTATTGAAAGGGACCAGCTTGAACACCTCATAGTAGAATGGCAGGATAGCATATGTGTAGCCTATTGCACAACAAGTTGAACAATACATTGAAAAACGTAACATACGTCCTGAAGTTAATACTAGTAAATGGCTAATGCAGATGGACAATTATAATACAGAGGTTTGAACGTGGTGTACAAAAATACAAAACAGTTTTATTCAGAAAGCAAATTAGGTACTAAGGAAGTAGGCCCTGAAGTTATGGGACATATTATGCCTGCAAAATAAAACCGCCCAAGAAAAAAATTGTTTTACTCTTTGAATGTATGCAGACAAGATGCAAGTGGAATATTAATGCAATTAAATAAATATGCAACTAAGATAATCAAGAAAAAAGGAATGTCAATAATGAGCTTAGATGGGCAAATGAGATTCTTGAAGAGCTGTTTACTAAACAGAATAAGCCACTAAGTCGTAGCACTGATATATGTCTGCAGAGCTAAGACATGAACTTCAGACATGGGAAGGGGAAGGAAAAACTGATGACAAGATCTAACGGCGGCACCATGAAAAGATAATAGCCAGTTGCTCATTGCAGGATGTTGTTAAGGATCAAGATCTCAGCCTGAGGATCAAACTTGCAGAATTTATCAAATAAAAATGACTGCCGTTGGCTTTACTTGCGGTACCCGATTGAATGACGGTGTTAAGAATACTTCTTATGCCTAGCTTGGCAATAGAGCTTACGCAAGTTGCGCCACTGATGGCAGTGACCTGGCTGGTGGGGGATAGCGCAACTAGCGCACACAACACAGCAAAAGGGGCCACACAATATTGGGACACTTGTTACAGATACTGGACGAATTTATAGCAGCAGCAACACCATGGCCTATTAGTCGAGAGTTTCATACTGAAAACTGCCAGAAGTATTTTAGGTTTTGTTCAGTACAAGTATGAATAATCCTTATTGTACTGACTTTTTGTGGTCAATTAGTTGATCGGCTGTAAGTCAGCTTGTGAGAAAATTTTTCTTGGCCGGGACTTCATAACTTTGTCAGGAATCGCGTCGCCAGTTAAGTAACATTCACTGTACCTACCTCTTTCCCTCCCAGAAACATTGATTTTATACCTGATATGCAAGACAAAATAAAATGGCTGCTAAAACTCCTCATGAAAAGACTTCTCCAAGAACTACTTAGACTCGTCAACAAGAAATCTCTCCAAGAGAACTAGTTCATCAGGGAGCCTTTAGTAATTGCAGGGGTTGGACGGGGGATTCGGAGGGTCACTTTTTAGAAAACTGTCTAAGGAGGATCGCTTTTTATAAACCTGTCTTTGGGGCATGGTCACTTTGAATCACCCCTATATGGAATAATTAACCCAATATGTAATACTAACCCAATATGTAATAATTAACCCAATATGTTATACTAACTCAATATGTAATAACACTTAGCCAATATGTAATAAAACTAAACTTAGGATATAATAATAAGCAAAATAATACACAAAATGCTGAACAATCATCAACACGTCCCTCCGTAGCCTAAAACACTTCAAACTTTAGATGAAAGTGAAGAAGGCGATAATTATTGAGTTCAGAAATGTTGCAAAAAAGCTAAGTATGCCTGGGAACCATAAGCAAGCCGTTGGCAAGCATTTGAATTTTGATTTTAATTGTGCCTTAAGTTTCATACAGCAAAAAATACCCGAAAACACACTCATTTCCTTTAATCATTTAGCAATAATTTCATGACGGAAAGAAAGTTTTGCCAACATCACAACAATCAGAAAATGACTTGTTTGTTGACATGCAGAACTTCTTGGCTGTCAACATTCATAAAACTAAAGACAATTTACGGTAAATATGGGAGCGGCTACCGATATATAAATATGCTGTGTAATATTACAAGTTTATTACCAAATAAACGGGAACTTTTTCCCGACAAAATGTGTCCACAGTTAATAATAAGAAGAAACTATACATAGTAGCTCTGAGAGGCTGAAGTGACCAACTTTGATTGAAAGAGAATACTAAACTTTCCTTTATAAGGCTTACTTTACGGGATAGAAAGAAAACGTTTATCTAATTTTGGTATTGTCTCAAAATATTTGGATCCACAATATTTTTGGGATTTACCAAATACGAAATTACCCATATATTTTGGGTTAACCAAATATGTAGTAAACCTTCTATGCATTGTCTGGGGAAAGTTTATTACATATTTGGTATACTAAATATGTAATAAAACTTCCATGCATCGTGTATGGATAATTTATTACATGTTGGCTGATTCTAATATGTTATAAAGGCCCCTTAGAAAATGCAAGGAAGTTTTATTGCATATTGCCAATATGTAATAAAGTCCCCATAGAGAATACGTTGACGTTTTATACATATTAGGTTAACCTTATATGTAACAAAGTCTCCATAGAGAATGCATGGAAGTTTTTTTTACATATTTGGTTGACCCAATATGTAATAAAATCCCCTTAGAGAATGCATGGACATTTTATTACATATTGGGTTAACCCGATATGTAATAAATTCCCGACAGAGAATACACATGAGTGTTATTACATATTAGGTTAATCTAATATGTAATAGAATTTTAACACATTGTCTTAGAAACTGTTTTACACATCGTATTAATTATTATACGGTGTTTAAATCTGGTAAGAACTCACCACTTACTGTGTCTAGCCACCTAGCAGAGAAGCAACAAACAGAACCGCTCTAGAGTTAATACTGCATAGTAAATACGCAATTTTAACATTTTTATTTTCTTTTTCAGCACATTGCAATTAGTAAATAACATGAATAAATCTCTTTGATTTGCTACATTGGAAGGAAACCATAGTTATCATATTTTCTTCCGGTAAAATACTGAATTACCAGTAAAAATTGATTTAAAGTCATCCAATTCAATGGTGTCATATTTTTTTTTCCAATAACGTATGCATTTTAGAATTACCAGTATCTAAGCTTTCTAAAACTTTAAGGTATATGGCATTTCAAGCGAGTTTACTTCATCAAGGAAAGAATGTTGAACCCCTACCCCTAGCTTTTGCCCACCCCATACGATTCGCACCATTCAAAATTGTCAAACAGTCGCTTCATAAAAAGTAAATCAGATTTATTAGATGGTACTTGGAGTAAACAGTTTCAAAACTGTCAAAAATTCAATTTAAAGTCGTCCTTTTTCATGTACACAAGTTTATTTTGTAAAAGTTGGTGTTTCTCATTAAGGTTATTGTCTGAGTTTTTCAAAAGGTTTGTATTATTTTATGCCAGTTTACTCAATGTAGTGGAGGATATAGTACGCTCTACCCCTACCCATCTTTCGCCATTTTTTGCGGTACATGTAAATCAAAAAACCAGTCCAGAGAGGTAATGCATCCGAAAATATCCAATGTTTAGATATTTTGTCCACCCATGTAGTAGGTTTAATGTAGGGGTGCACAATGGGCCCCTCCGGCCCACAGACTAGAATGTAATCTTAGGCGAACTGAATATTTAAGGATGATTTAAATCTGTCCACCATTAACTTTGAGACTAGCGATTTTACTTCTGATTACCAATTAAGGATCGGGGCATGGCTAGGCCAAACATTGAGCAACACCATTCTTCTCTGTATCTCCCTCCTTGCAACTGGTTTTGTGTACCAATTATTGCCTCAAGTAGTAAGTATTTTATATGCAGTTGAATCCCAATTAACTCCAACTGAGAGTTTAGCAGTGGAAGAGTCCATTCATGCGTCTTTCTCTTCCCGTTATTGATGTTGTGGTATAAACCTACAACACAATTTGAACTATTTTGTGATTATAAGATCTTGAGCATTTTGTTACAATCTATTTAAAAATCATCAATCTAACAGTGTTTTTGTGTGAAAGTGGGGGCAAATTTCATGATTTATTGATAATTGCACAATCATCAAATACATCTCGAACAAATTTTACATTTTTGTCTAGCTTTTGGCACGCTCAGGAAAGGAGAAGCCATTTAATGTAACTGATTTGTCAATTTTGTTTAGTTTAAGTCAAAATACAAATTGCCTTTCCAAGGTTGATTTGTGGGCATTTACTGTTCTCACCAAACGATGCATGATAAAATTTTAAATTTTCGGTGGGAAAATGGCCTTCTACCTCTACCAAAATCAGTTCTGCTGTAGTGTATGTTTTTTTGGTGATCTCTCTTTCAAATGATTTGGTAGATGTTAATAAAATGTCTTGTACATTTATTTATTTCATATACAAGGAAATGAGACCTGGTAAATTTGATTAAACCACCCTTTTCTTGTGAGTGTGCTAATTAATGCTGGAAAATTTTACAAAATCACTGCATTATTTCAGCCCTTCTATTAAAAATTAACTATTTTTGGTAGATGCAAAGAAATGTAATCAATATCATTTGTCTGTTGAAACCTTAAAATTAAACGGCAGAAACCAGTTTTTGTCTGAAATTTTTAGGGACTGTGCAGAGATGTCTTTGCAGCTTTCAGGGACCACTCCGAGGAGACCCTAAATCTTTTAGAGACCACACTGACTTGACCTTGAAACTTTCAGGGACCACCCAGATGAGTCCTTGAAACTTTTAGGGACCACTCAGATGTGACCCTAAATGTTTCAAGGACTATCCTGGCGTGACCTTGAAACTTTCTGGGACCACCCAGATGAGTCCCTGAAACTTTCAGGGACCACCCAGATGTGACCCTGAATCTTTCAAGGACTATCCTGGTGTGACCTTGAAACTTTCAGGGACCACCCGGATGAGTCCTTGAAACTTTCA